>JAIUCV010000030.1:5030648-5276223 GCA_026724425.1 Erythrophleum ivorense
TGGGGCACATGAATGCAAAAACAAAGCAAACAAGAAGTTGTTCTTATATGTAAGATATAGCTTGTATATGTCAAGAACTAGGATTATTAAGAACTGTTATTCCATGCATCCTAGCAACAATTCGAATATGGCATATGATATGTCAATGCATTTGTCATTGAGTTGCCCCTATTATTGTGTAATTAATTTGGTAATGCAGTATATCAATCATTTTTGGGATGCTCTAATAACTAACAAAAGCTAAGCAAATGAATTGTCAAAAAAGCTTACTTTCAGAAGCAAGAAGGAATAACAAGGAGTTATGTTACTTGGGACAAACTAGGAAAAGTTTGTACCGTAAGAAGCATATAATTTCTTGAACATGTACTTCAATGAAGGCAAGACAAGCTACGAATGAATAAATAAGTAGTTTTCGACACCTTGGAAGAGACCAAAACATAGAGATTTAATTCTTCTTCTTTTTTTTCCTAACAACTGAGCAGAATTTCAGTTTTTTCAAACAATGCTGGACACCCATACGATATGACATAACTGACTAAGGGTTACGGAAGTGGTTATATCTTCTTTTTTTTTAAGTTAATTTAATTTCTAAAACTAGGAGCAATGCAGAATTTTTATGTTTGAAAAACATGCAACGTATCTCAGTTAAAAATATGCCATTCATGATTAAAGGATTCAGGATAAGTAGCATCAGGGCATCATGATAAACAGAAACTACCTGATGCAATTCTTAAACATGATAGTATCGTAGTCTCACTCTCTTTACGTAAAAGATGGCCCACACGAGACTAGCTTCAAATCAGTAAGTTCATCTCTATGCTAGCAGCAGAACAAAAAAAATGTTTTCCATGGAAAACATGCATGAATCAGAAATTGAATCTTTTGCATAAAAATATGCATGTAAACCCGATTGGGTGATCTGATGATGACCGATGACAGCCGATGGTGGCCGAGGGAGATTCCAACCCGTTCACAGTGTTGCTCGATCAAATTGGATTTCTTAGACGATTAGAAGATTCAAATTTCTCATGCCAATTGATTGTTAAATTTTGGAAAAGAGAAATTTATGTTAAGAAGGAAAGGATTCAAACCTTTGTCAGTTTACCATTTCTGAAATAGGTAGACGAAGAACAGGAAAGCTTCTTGTCCCGTTACCGATGAGTCGTAGAGAGATGGACGAAAATCTTGGACTTGGAACCATTATTACTTTCAGAATAATCAGAGTACGCGTCGGCGTGCCTTTAGATCTCCAGTGATGCCGACTCGGTCAGAAATTGGCATCGGAGTAGGCTTTGATTCGGTTTAATCGGCGGTGTGCGAATCTCTGGGAGAACGAGACGAGGAGATAATCTGGTTTGATCTGGCTCGCTGACAGTATTCTGGTTTTCTCTGATTCCTTTTTGGAATCCTTCAGGTGTATGGATAATTTATAAGAAAGATTGTATTTAATGACTCAAAATTTATAATAAAAATTTTTAAAATTAAAATTATTTTTAAGATTAAAATTATTATTAAATTTTAAAGAATTTATTATTTAGTTTAAAAAATTATTATTATTACTAATTTTAATTCTTAAAAATAATTTTGATTTTAAAATTTTTTATTATAAATTTTATAAAATATAAGTAATTTTCCTTAATTTATATTGTAAAGTGATTGTAAAGTTTTAAAAGGAAAGATAAAAAAAGGAAAAAACGATGAAAGGAGGAAAAATAGATTTAATATATACTTTTATTATTGGTGTTAATTTTTTTAAATTCTATAAAAACTTCATAAAATTTTGCCTTAAAAACATTGGTGAGAAGTTTTTCTCAAGGTTCACAATAAGTTGGGGTTTTCTTCTTTTTTTCCCAGTTTCAGATTATTTTCAAGTGCTCCTCAATTTTAAATTTTAAAAATAGTCAAATTAAAAAAACGAAAAAAAATTATATCTAACACCCAATCTTTATATCTATATATATAAACTTAATCTTTATGGTCTCAAAACAAATTCTCTTTAATCTTTATATATATATATATGTATAAAATAGATTAAACATTATTGGAATTTATGTTAAATCTGTTTGATTTAATTGTATTTATAATTTTAAATTAATTTCTTAAATTTAAAACATTTTAAGTGTCAAATTCATTTTCAATTCCTTCCCCAAGTCAATAAAAGCAAAAGACGGCTGCAAAAAAAGTTAAAAATAAAAATAGGAATAAAAAATAAAAAATAATTTTAAAAATAAATATAACCTTTTTATTTTTATTTAAAATAAATATTTATTAAGATAAATACTGTTAAGTAATTATTATATAAATATAATAAGTATTTTATAAAATTTTTTCTTTTTTTTTCCCTTTTATTCCAACAACCAAATGGGCAAAATTTGAAACCAGTTTATATTTTAAATTTAAAATATTAATTTAAAGTAAGACTAAAATATATATATATATATATATATATATATATAACTTCTTAAATTTTGAATATGTACAAAAAAATTAAATTTAAAAAATTGTTGAATTTCTTTAAATTTTTAATATTATGCAAATAATTTCTTTTTATTAATAATTTTGTTAAATTATTGACAAAAGTTATTATATGAAATACAAAATTGTCCCATCACAATCATAAATGACATGGATTTATAAAATTGCCCCATTTTCGTCCACCACGACAACTTCACCTGGGTACACCTCTCCTTCCCACGCTGCTTCAATCAAATCCAAGAGCACAGGCTTGAGAGGCAAACACTTCAGCACCATTGCTTCTCCTCCCCATAACCAGCGGAAGAAACCCAAAGGGATCCCTCACTGCAATAAGCTTATCCTCAGTATCAAGCACAATAGAATAAGCCCCTTGAATCTTCTCGCAGGCATCAACAATCCTCAATATGAATGGTCTATGCTTTGAGGTTACAATGAGATGAAGCACAGCCTTGGTATCAGAATTACTGTTGAAAATCGACCCATCGTTTTCGAGTTTGGCACTTAAGGTTCGATAATTCACCAAATTATCGTTATGAGCAATCCCGACAGAGCCAAATCGATACCTTGCAATGAAGGGATGAGCATTCTTGAGCATTGACTGGCCTGTAGTGGAATAACGAACATGCCCAATAAGAGCCAAGATGAAGAAGGGCAATGGCGATGGGGAAGAGAAGTCGCTGGAGCCTGGAAGAAACGGTATTGTACGATGGAGATTCGTGCCATAAAAAATGATTAACTTGTTTTTTTAAAATTCATATATGAAGTCTCATGAAACAATTTTAAATTTGACATCATAATTTTTGTCAATGATTTAACCAAATCACTAATAAAAAAAAGGATATTTATATAATATTAAAATTCTAAAGAGTTTAATATTTTTTAAAAAATTAAAAAAACATTTTTGTACATAATCCAAAATTTTAAAAAAATTATATACACTTTAACTTAAAATAATAAATGAAATTAAAAGATGTCATACAATTTTAAGCTTTAAATTCTTTCAAAACATACCACATGGTATATATAACTTGATGCCACCTTGATATTGAGCTGTTCATAAGCACGCTATGTGTATTCCGCTATTCATATCCTGTTGGAACTTGTCCTCATATAATGAGCAACATCTTTCGCAGCATTACAACCATCTGAGGTTGGTGTTCACATCCCTGCTCCAGCATGTACTCAAGTTGTGCAGAAAGCTTAAACAGGAAAGAAAATAAAACTTTTCATTAACAAACCTTTTGGTAGTACGTGGGTTTAAGTAAACTGGAGCATACAAACATCAATGCTAACTCCGTTTTCTATGGACGAGGGCGAAGGTTTAACCAATCTTGAGCATAAAAACAAACAACAAATAGTTGATGCTATATTATTATCTAAATTATAAGTCAAAAAGTTAGCAAGGGCATTAATTGTTTAAGTAATCAAATGAACCTTGAGTAAGGGTTCTATCCTATAAGTTTTGATCACTTATCATTCTAGAAAATTTCAATTATAGTTAATGTTTAATTATTATCATCTACTTACAAGCTATGAACATATATACATATTGTATCTTAAGTCTCCCTAAATACTAATAGCCAAAATTAAGGATAAACACATAAAAGGAAAAATAGTAAAAACAAATGATTGGACTCTGACCCAAAAAGGAAAACACTCAAAAAGCAAATCAAGCACCAAATACTAGTTCATTAATAGTACAATGTTTAATGTAATACCTTAATTATCTAGTTTATCTTACTCATTCATGACCATTTAACGTAGTTCAAAGTAAGAATACATGATAAAATTCCATTAAAATTTGCTTGAATTCAAAGTGTGCAACAGGAAAATTTCTTATTTCGCATTTCATGGACCATCTAATTGCATCCACGACCTTACTCAATTTATTTACACTCATACAATTCCATTTCATCTTAGATTTTGGCTAGGAACCTGAGCTTATGGATTACATACATGAAATTCCTTGTTGCTATCCTGAGTACTCAATCCAGATTCTATGTCTGAACTTTAAAAAATCATAATTAATTCAAAAAAATCAAAATCATACACACTATACTATTTTGAAAAGTTACAGATGTTTGAGTTATGATAAAAAGAATTTCAGGTCATGAAACATCAAGTGGAAGATGTTTGATATCTGAAAAGCACCCAAGGTCTCAGCTGTCTGAGTTACTATTATAGGTTACTATAATAAATTTTAAAAATTCATAACTAATTTTAAAAAAATCTAAATCATACAAATTTAGTCATTCTAAGAAGTTATAGGTGTTAACTCTAGGGGAAAAATATTTCCAAACCATGCCAAGTTCATTTAGGAACTGAATTATGATAGAACAATATAGGAGGTCAAGTGGCATTACGGATATTGACACTAAACTTCAAAAATTCATAACTCCCTACTTAGACTCCAAATGAGATAATCTCAATGGCCACAGAAAGATTATAACCTCTAGTTTATGTTTGTAAGATTTCACAAGCACTGGACATCACTGGCCCCTCGGATGACATAGAACACAAATCTGACCATATGATAGTACGTGCACTAGATTAACAGAAAAATCTCAACTTTGAAAATTCATAATTAATTCTATAGAGCTCTAATTTTTCTGCACTTTAGCTTTACAAAAAGTTCTCAATCATGTTTACGAATTTCATGAGGAAATTCGTCCATTTGGTCAGATTGTGCTATAAGGTCTCATTTTGGTCACTTTTGTGCTTCTTTAAGGCATCAAAGGGTCCAATTTTACTTCTGAGACTACCATGACCACATAAGCATGTGGAAATGCACCAAAATAGTCTACTAAACATGTTTCAAAGGTGCATAAACCAAGAAATCAAAATGTCCCACTCTCACCCTAAGTCATACACAAGAATACATACACCATATATGGCCATCGAATGTTCAAAGTCTACAGTTCCAATCATTTGGCATCAAGTTCCATACATACACCAAATATTTGGATATTTACACATGTTTAAATGATTATACAACATTTCCCACATAAGGTTACATCATATGACACCCATATAGCTACAAAATGGACAAAACTACACATATTGTTGTCAAACTTTCATTTTCGCATTTGTTGGCTTCCATTTCCTTGCTCATTAGCTCCACCTAGCATATTAAGACATTGAAGATGAGGTAATAAGATTCAAAGAATTCTAATAGCTCATCTCCCTTTCAATTATACATAAAGAACACAAATCCATTATCTAAAAATGCATGCATGACATTATAAAGCATGTAGCTATTCAAAAAGCATTCTTGGCATTCAAGAAGTTATATAAAGTATATATAGGCTTGCCAAGTAAGTGGATTAGCCTCACCCATTTTCTTATAGATTATAGACTTACCTCACTCATTTTTTTCTAAAAGATTTTGACTCAACCTTATTTTTGGGAAACTCTTTACTTTGTCTTTTAAGTGTTCTTGGCTTATCCTCACCATGGTTAAAGAGTTCTTGGTTTCACCACACTCAAGCCAACCAAAGCAAAGTAACAAGACATCATTTAAATGCATAAAACAATATCATGGTACCATAGCATATAAAATCATGCTAGAACATATTTTCATGGCTTAACACATACATACACATATTTAAAGACTTGACAACACTCATCCATGTATGAGAGAAAAGAGAGGGAGCTACCTTTGCCGCACTTGCACACTTTCTTCCTTGAACTTAGTTCCTCTCTCATGGCCACACACCCACAAGAAGGTAGGATGTGTTTCCTTTGGCCTACATACATAAAATAGGAACCAATTATGCTCTTGGAACCATTCTTGAAGCTACCTATCTATTTGGAACACTAACTTTGTCTTATGGTTCATTTATGATTCCAAAAATACACCTAGTGAAGCAACATCTATCATTTGAGGTCTTGGCTCTATTTTACCTTTCATTTATGATTCTTGACTCCAATTAAACCTCTTGGAGACATCACACCATTAAAATAAGGAGCCTAATTAGGTGTTGCTTTCTTAGGCCATAATATGCAACCTATGTTGCCAATTCCCTTTTTATGGCTTCTTCAATTTTTCAAGGCTTCCTCTCATCCTCTTCCATCTTATGTGACTCAAAAATAAGCTTGAAACAAATTAAAACTTCTCCTAGGTGCCCTAAATCCCTTAGGCTGAGGCTATGCTTCTTCTTGGCATCCTTGGAGTTGCTTTGCTTTCTTTGATGGAAGAGGCATGTGGGAAGGTTCCTAAGGGTCTCTAGAGCTCATGCCAACATTCAATTAGGCCTAAGGATCATTACATTAAATTAGATTTTTCATTGAGCATTTGAATCCTTAATGTTGCTATCTTGAAAACTAATGGTTCTTTGTTAATTTCCTTTGTATATTCTTTTTCTCCACGCTCAATTCCCTAAAGTTCATCCTTGGTTCTGCTCAAAATCCATGCCTTCTTGGAGTTTCCTAGGCTGGCCAAACCAAGAAGAGAAGGGAAGAAGGAGTAGCTACCATGGAAATGAAGTTTTATCTTGTTTTTCCTTGATTTCTTGGATAATTCTTCCCTTGCTTGGCCTCCTCTTCTCAGATCCTCAGTTCTACTCCTAAAATAGACCCAAAAACTTCGACAAAAGCATAGAAAGAAAGAGGAGAAGGAGGAGAACAACTTTGCTGAAGGAAAGGCCAAGAAATTTCATTGATTTTATATCTTTATCTTGGCTTTTTCTCCTTCTTCTTTCTACTCCCTTATGCTCCCAAATGTTCTGGTTGTCTCTCTATTTTTTGTGCAGAAGAAAGTCGGTGAAGAGGGAGGGTAGATTGGGACGTTTTTATAAAAAGCTTCAAGAACTAAACGATTACAAAAATTTCCATTTTGTCCCTTCATCTTAGCATTTTTGTTTCTAGTTTGTTTTAGTTTTTTTTTAGAACTATCTTTTCTATCATAAAATTTAGGTTCCCAATTTTATAAAATACCTTTGAAATTACTCAAATTGGAACTAAAACTTTCTCGAACGAATCAATCAAAGTTCAGACTCACTACCATTGGAAAACATCTATCGAAGGGGCTTTAACTGTCCCAGGACTTTTCATGGTTTTTAGGACCTCTGAGAACCCCAGAGAACTTAAATTTTTCATTTAAAAATTCCTCTTGTGAGAATTTTAAAAATTGCCCAAAATTATAAAAATATTATTATGTTTCATTGCATTTTCGTTAAAATTCATTCGGCTATTCTAGCTCTGATTTCAAGGCACCTTTGGCCTTGAATCACCATTATTGAGGTCTAGAATATTATTCTAATTTTATTGAATCTCAAATCACTATATCTGGGAGACTTCTTTTTGTATCCGATAAATTTCGTACATTTCCAGAGAAATCGTACGTTACATTTCTCGTGTTTTTTTTCGTTTTCAAATAACCGGATATTACACTTAATATCTAATAATCTATTATTATAGATAGATATATATAATATGATGGTAGTTGATCAAAGAATACCCTATCCTATTTTAGACCTTCTCTTTTCTTCAAAGAATTGTAAGCAAGACAATGAAAGTTGGGCTAACCCTAAAACTATTAAGCAATGAATTCCTTTTATGCCAATGGCCGATAAAATAGGCTCATTAAATTATCTTATAGTTAACTTTTCCCGAGGTGAATTGAATACATATCACATTTAGATATGCTTAACTATAAGACTCCATGAAATTAGTGAATTTTAAATTACAAATTCAAGTATATTAATCCTAGCTACACCCATCAAGCATAATAGATGATATGCACCCATTATTAATCATCCATGTGCATGACCAACAAAGCAAACTCAACATTATACAAACTCAATTGTAGTTTTATTTCAAAATTAATATTAATGTTACTCTACTCGATATTAAATCGGGTTAAGCTCGGATCCAGGCAACGGGCTTCAATTTTGAAGCCTGTTTAAAATTGGGCTGGGCATCAAGCAAGGCTAAAACCCTGCTCAACCCAACCCATATACACCTCTAGCTTCAACAATGGGATTTTGGCAATAGGCCAGTTTTAGCCATGCACTTTTGACAAAGTGGTCAATTGTTTGATTTGGTGGTCATAGGTGTGAATTGGGTGTAGGCAATGGTGGGTTTAAATTTTTAACAAATTTTCCAATGGGCTTTAGGTGGTTGAAAGGCAGCAAAGGGAGTAGTTGGAATTTTAGCTTTTTTTTATACCACTTGATGTAAAACAAGAAAAAAAAAAGAGGGGGAAAGAGAGAAGAAGAAGGAGGGAGATATGGAAGAAAATGGGAGAGATATAAGAAGAAATAAAGGAAAAATAATGTAAAAATACTTTTATTATTATTCAAGACTAGGTTGACCCTGGTAAAATTGTGTAAAAGCTTTATATAGAGTCCAAGATAACTCCTAATAAGTTTAAAACATAACTTTAGATCTTAATCCTAGTAAAAGAGGGCAAGATCAAGATTGCTCAAAGAAGGCAAAAGCCTAATAAATCGTATCCTGAATATCCTCATAAGTGAGAGTATAAGACTGAGAGGATGTAATGTCTAAACGTTACTGGAGAAGATTATTGTCTTTGCAACATTGACGTTTGAGAAAATCTTGTTTTTAATGACTATATTTTTTGCAATAGTTGCAAAGCGGTTTCTTCTACTTGGAAGAATTGTAAGAGGCAACAATAGTAGTATGAGTGTTCATAGGAGTAGAGAGACTGAAACAGAAATCCAAATTCCGTAACCCATTGGCATTCATTCCATAACCTCCATTTGATGTCCATTAAATTGCATAACTCTATAACCCCATAATAAATGATTGTAACCCCCTATTTGCATTTAGTTCTCTGTTTTAATGCTTTGTTATTATCTGTAACGAATTTAGTCCCATGAGTACTATAAATAGGAACTCCATATTAAGCAAAAGGCAAAATCAAGTTTCCTTCCAAAAGCTGAGAGTTTTTCTCTTTCTTTTAGTTCTGTGCCAATTTTGATATTAGAGCCTGGTTTCAGAGACAGGGAACTGCCTAAAAAATAGCTTAGAATCAAAGTACGCACAATTGCCGACGGAGGAGGTCACTACCACCCTCGAAACTCTTAGTTCCAGTCATGGCCATTGTGCTCAAGAGATCGAAAAACCGTGGAAAGGAGTCACCCGCCTCCGTAAAATACACTCACGCACCCTCACGCGCCACAGCCAGAATTCCACGCGCTGCACGCACCTATTGGAGGTTAAAGACGATGACATCATCTGTCACATCATCTTGACCTATCCAATCAGTGATAGCTCAGCCATTCAGAGACTGCCACGTGTTAGACCTGCCACGTCACGTTGACAGTCAACCAATTTTTGAAATTATAGTTTGACCCATAAACTTTTTCTTATTTACATTTCAACCTTTACAACTTTTCATAATTTTATTTTGACCAATGAATTTTTTAAAATTATAGTTTAACCCTTAAACTTTTTAAAATCCCATTTTGTCCCCATATTTTCTCAAATTATCTTTCTACCCCTAAATTTTTTGAAATTCTGATTTTACCCCTATACTTCTAATAATTATCATTATACTCCTATACTTTGATAATTGTGTTCTTTTCCCTAAGCACTGACACTGCAGTCTAGTCAAAATGCCACCACGACGTCAACTAGTACATGAAGTTGAGATTAAAGACTTGAGACATCGAATTGAAGTTATGTAGGGAATTATAGATGTCCAACGAGCTCACTTTGATGCATGACAAAACACATGAGAAGTTGACACTGACAGTAGTAGTTCTACAAATCGTCGTCCACGAACGCCAACCTTCCAGAGCAATGACATCAAAGTAGAAATTTTAGACTTTGAAGGAAAACTGCAGCCAGATGAGTTTGTAGACTAGCTTCAATTTGTCGAACGAGTTTTTGAATAAAAGGAGATACTAGAAGATCAGAAAGTCAAGATTATAGCCATCAAGCTTAAGAAGCATGCCTCTATATGATGGGAGAACCTTAAGCGAAAGTATGAACGAGAAGGAAAATGCAAGATTTAGGCATGGAAGAAGTGCGTCATGAATTGACCCGAAAGTTCCTACTAGATCATTATTACCAAGATATCTTTATCTAGCTACAGAATCTTCACCAAAAGATGTTGTCTGTAGAGGAGTTTACCAGAGAATTTGAAAGGCTTATGATGAAGTATGATATCCAAGAGAAGGAAGAGCAGACAATAGCCCGCTACCTTGGTGTATTGAATGTTGACATCAGCCACCAAGTCTAACTTCAACAGTATTGGACTTTAGACGACGTAATCTGTCTAGCTATTCGAGCTGAAAAGTAGATGGCCAGAAGGTCTTCATTTCAACCTTTTTCTTCCAACAGTTTTCCCAATGCCCGTAAGGCACAATCTCAGCAACCTAACTCCTCAAGCAAACCTTAGCCAAGTTTGTCAAGTAAGCCTCCACCAAAGGTGGCTAAGGAATCCAATTCCAAAACACCTAAATGCTTTAAATGCCAAGGGTTTAGCCACATCGTTGCAAACTGCCCCGACCGTAGAGTTGTCACTATTATTGAAGAGCAAGCTTATGAAGTATTTGAAGAAAAGCAAAAGGAAAGGCTCTTGTTTGATGAACCAGTATATGATAAAGAGTTCATTTCTATAGATCAAGGAGAATTGCTAATGATTAGACAGAGTTTGCACACAGCACCTACAAAAGAGGAGCCTTGGTTATGTCACAACATCTTCCACACCCGTTGCACGGCTCAAGGGAAAGTTTGTGACGTTATCATTGACAATAGAAGCTGTGAAAATATGGTATCCAGCTACATAATGGAAAAGTTGAAGCTACCAATGCAAGATCATCCACATCTTTATAAGCTTTAATGGCTCAATAAAGGAAGCGAGGTAAAACTTTCCAAACAATGTCTTGTTGCTTTCTCTATTGGGAAAAAGTATTGTGATGAAGTTTGATATGATATTGTTCCCATGAATGCTTGTCACCTTCTGTTAGAGAGGCTTTGGCAATATGATCGTTATGCTTTGCATGATAGGCGTGCAAATACCTATTTTTTCATGAAAGATGGTGTGAAGATCAAGCTAGCACCTTTGTCACCTGATGAACTTACTCAAGGCAAAAAAGATGCCAAACCACTTGTGTCCCTCATTGCCAAGGAGTAGTTCAAGGTGACCAAGTTGAAAGTCCAATCCATGAGTTTGGTTTTAATGCTTGAATCAAATACCAGAACTACTACCCCACCAGATGTTCAGTAGCTACTTGCCGAGTTTTTGGATGTGATATCATATGACATTCCATCGAAATTGCCTCTTATGAGAGATATCCAGCATGCTATTGACTTTATTCCTGGAGTTGTCATTCCAAACAAGCCTGCCTACAGAATGAGTCCTCAAGAGCATGCTGAAGTCTAACAGCAAGTTGAAGAGTTGTTGAAAAAAGGCTTGGTTCGTGAAAGTGTCAGCCCTTGTGCTGTGCTTGTTCTTCTAGTACCTAAGAAGGATGGAACTTGGAGAATGTGCATAGATTGTTGAGTAGTGAACAAGATCCCATACCTCGGCTAGATGACATGTTAGACCAGTTACATTGTGCTACTACCTTTTTCCAAAATTGACTTACGTAGTGGATACAATCAAATCAGAATCTGACCAAGGGATGAGTGGAAGACTGCTTTTAAAACCAAAGATGGACTATATGAGTGGGTTGTAATGCCCTTTGGTTTGTACAATGCTCCTAGCATGTTCATGCGACTAATGAACCAGGTACTTCGCCCCTTCATCGACAAGTTTATTGTTGTTTACTTTGACAATATTCTTATTTATAGTAAGAATCAAGAAGAGCACTTAAAGCATCTACAGCAAGTCTTACAAGCTTTGCGCGACTAGAAGCTTTATGCCAATATGAAGTAATGCACTTTCTTGACCAAGGAAGTTGTTTTGTTGGGCTATATCATCACTGCAGAAGGAGTTCAAGTCAACCCTGGCAAAGTTAAGGCCATTAATAGTTGGCCAACCCCGAAATTTGTCCAAGAAGTCCAAAGTTTCCACGGATTAGCTTTTTTATATAAGAGGTTCATTCAAAATTTTAGCTCTATTGTTGCACTGCTCACAAACTACATTAAAAGAGACAAACTTCAGTGGACAGAGCAAGCCTAAAACAATTTTGAAGAATTGAAAAAGTGTCTAACAGAAGTGCCTGTACTAGCCCTTCCTAATTTTGACGAGGTGTTCGAGGTCAGCTGTGATACCTCCAACATTGGAATTAGTGCTGTTTTAAGCTAAAAGGGACATTCAATTGCCGTTTTTAGTGAAAAACTTAATGATGCTAAGTTGAAATACTCTACCTATGACAAGGAGTTCTATGCTATTGTTCGAGCTTTATAGCATTGGAGTCATTATCTGCTAAGCAAGGAGTTCATTCTCTATTATGATCATGAAGCCCTCAAGTATTTGAATTCTCAACAAAAGATCAATCGTAGACATGCTGCTTGGAGTGAGACCTTGCAGTTTTATCCATTCATGCTCAAGCATAAGGCTGGAACTTTGAACTCAGTAGTCGATGCACTTTGCTAGCATCATGCTTTGCTATCTACAATTTAAGCCAAAGTTATTGGCTTTGAGCTAGTTAAAGAGCTATATTAGAATGATCCTGATTTCCTAGGAGCATGGGAAGCAACTAAAGACCAACCTTCTCACTAGTATTATAGGCATGAAGGGTTTTTGTTCTAAGGAAAAACCCTCTGTATTCCTTAATGTTCATTAAGGGAAGTAATAATTTGGGAAGCTCATGATGGTGGATTAGCTAGTCATTTCGGTAGAGACAAAACTGTTGACTTAGTGAAGGAGAACTTCTATTAGCCCAGGCTTGAACGGGATGTCAACAAGCATATACAGAGATATAGAATTTATCATTTGGCTAAGTTTAAAAGCCAAAATATTGGATTATATATGCCACTTCTAATGCCAACAACCCCTTGGGAAGATGTGAGTATGGACTTTGTCCTTGGATTGCCTAGGACACAGAGACAAAAAGATTTTATTATGGTTATTGTTGACCAATTTTCAAAGATGGCACATTTTATTCCATGTCAGAAGACGAATGATGCTGTTCAAGTTGCAGACTTATACTTCAAAGAGATTATTCTTCTCTATGGAATTCCTAAGACTATCACCTCTAATCGTTATGTCAAGTTCCTTAGCCAATTTTAGAGGACTTTGTGGAAAAAGATAGGAACTAAACTTTAATTCAGTAGTGCTCACCATTCCGAAATAGACAGTAAAATTGAAGCCGTTAATAGAATCTTGGGAAACTTACTACGAAGCTTTGTCAGAAAGAATATGAAGCAATAGGACCTTATCCTTGCTCAAGTTGAATTTGCCTATAACAACTCAGTAAACCAAGAAACTAGCAAGTTTCCATTTGAAGTTGTTTATGGCACCCATCCTCTTAGTCCATTAGACTTGACTCCTTTAGTTGATAAGCAACAATATAGTTCTAATGCAGATCAAAAGGCCAAGGAACTCAAAAAGCTGCATGAGTAAGTTCGTGAACGAATCCAGAAGCAGATACAAGACTCATCGTGACAAATATCAGAGACAACAAACTTTTAATGTGGGAGATTTAGTTTGGATACACTTAAGGAAAAAACATTTTCCCAAGCAACCAAATGCTAAGCTATCACTAAGAGCTAATGGTCCATTCAAGGTTGTGCAAAAGATCAACAACAATGCCTATAAGGTGGAACTGCCAGGTGCTTATGGAGTCTCTGCTACCTTCAATGTCATCGACCTATCTCCGTATTTTGACAATGATGCTGAGTTTGACTCGATGGCGAGTACTGCCCAACCAGGGGAGGATGAAATGGAAATCCAGATTCCGTAACCCCATTGACATTCATTCCATAACCTCCATTTGACGTCCATTAAATTGCATAGCTCCATAACTCCATAATAAATAATTGTAACCCCCTATTTGCATTTAGTTCTCAGTTTTAATGCTTTGTTATTATCTATAACAAATTCAGTCCCATGAGTACTATAAATAGGGACTCCATGGTAAGCAAAAGGCAGAATCAAGTTTTCCTTCCAAAAGCTGAGAGTTTTTCTCTTTCTTTTAGTTCTGTGCTAGAGACCCTTTGGGTTTGCTCAGCAAGTAACTCAGGAAGAATGTCATCAACCATGGGAAATGGCTTGTGATGAAGGATGGAACTATGAATATTCTTAAATTCATCAGTCAAAGCAAAAAGAAATTCAATCAGTTTAATACGCCCTCGAAGCTTCTGATAATCACGACGAATACAAGTCCACTCTAGTTCAACAAGAGCCAACCAGCCCCGTAAGGCGGTCATTTCTAAATGAAATTCTGAAACTAGTTGACTAGGTTGTTGACATAAGTTTCAAAGTTCAATCTCAAGTTGATAATTGCAAGCAAAACCAGTTTGAAGAAACGCGCGGTTCACAAATAATTCTAGGCAAACTGAGTAGAATCAGATTTACCAATAGTAAGGCAATTGAGTGCTTACGGGTAGCACGAATCCAAAAGATAACTTTGTAATTATTCATATCCCAATGTCGAAATTTTTTAGCATTTATAGAAGATTCAAGTTTAGAAACTGACCCATCTATATATGCCCATAGCCCAGGTCCTTTACAATAAACCTCCATACTATCATTCCAAAAAATATAATTGGCCTAATCCAATTTCACATTGATTGGCCTTGAAACATATTAGCCAATAGACATGTGATAAGAGTATAATATTCAGGCGTTGAAGAAAAAGAGAACAAGGGTTATAACACAAGTACCTGATGGAATGTGGAATGGCGGAGCCAGATCGGTCAATGAGGTAGATACTTGGATTCATCGTGGATGTAGAATGAAGAAACTTGGAACAGCCAAGAACCAATGCAGAGGTAAAAATTACAAATAGTAATTTGGATAGATACTGCTTTGATACTATATTTGAATTGGAAAATTGAATGATTTCTATTAAAATAATCAAGTCAATATATACATGATGAACTACCAAAACTGGGATAGGAAAATATAAATCGAATCTCTTGATTAAGGGATATTCCCTATGATATTTACAACAATAAATGCATTGAACTTGGTGGTTCTTTTTTATCTCTAATGATTATAAGCTCAACTAGTCCAATAAAAATGGCAGATTTCTCACAGACAATGCCAAGTGTAGATAACGCGGGGCTCAACCGTAAAGGGGATCGTTTAGTGTCTAGCAAAGGGAGAACTGTCAGAACCTCGAAGAAGCAACGGTCTATAGTGCATTTCGATTGCTAAGTTGGCCAAGTTAGCAGAATTTTAATTTCAGGATTAAAAGAACATGGAGACAGAGTTTAGACATGCAATTACGAAAATGAGCGTTAAGTTCGACCAACCAAGTGGGAGCCACTTGACTGCTACACGATAGGGCGTTTCGTAATTCACACTCTGATGGTGGGCAAGTCGTTGTGTCAAAGGTGACATAGTTGAAGTAAAAAATCCAATTTAGGAAAGAGTATAGTAGGAGAGAACCTACAAAACAGCTAGGCCCAATTCAACATAAAATAAGAAATATTCAGTTTTGCATTCAGCAAAACCAACCCTTCTAAATTTGATAAACTGAAATTGGATCCTCTCTAATAAAGGCAAAAGATTTAATAATAAAAAAGAGAAATAGAAAGGACAAGTGATCTGATCTCCACTCTCTTTTTCTTTTTATGTCTCATAAATTAATGCCCTTAATTTATTTGGCAATTGAAGGGGTTCAAAATTAATCCTTTTAATTTTTTTAAAAAATAAATATATTAATTTCAAAAAAATAAATATAAAGTGAGTAAATTTTATTATTCAAGTGAGTCCTATACATTCAAGCCTTATGAAATTGACTATATCAATTTTTTAAAAAAAAATCGGATGGCCCAAATTAAAAAAAAAAATTCAGATGGCCCAAATTGATAAAATTAATCTCAAAATATAAATTTCTTGTTTTTTTAATTGTTATAATATGTCTCATAATATCCTATCAGCAAAAAGTTATCAATCAATTTTTTAGTTTTATAATTATTAATAGTTGTTCCTTTTTCTCATGTTCACAACTGAACACATAAAAATATATTGCCTTTTAACCTTATTTTTTATTTTTATTCTAAAATAAAAAATAAAGGCCTGCATGGTCATTGTTGCGTATTCATGGGGTCATGAACTCTATCACATGATGACCGTGGGCGTGTTTAGATGTTACATTACATCCACTACGTGTTATTGTGAGCCGAGACAATTCTCAAGATTATTGCACGAATGATCAATTTCCAAAGCTATTTATTAAAAAAAAAATTTACAGTTAAAATTTTCAAAATATTTATATTAAAAAATTATGAATTTTGAAACTATTTTTAAAATTTTAAGAACAAAAAATTTAAATTATTAAAAAAATTATAGTTTAAAATTTTTTATCTTCTAATTTTTTTAACATTTAAATTCATATAATATAAATATCTGTTAACTTAAGATTTTCGATTATAATTTCTCTTTATTATCACTAATAAATCAAAAGCAAACCCCTGAAAGTTGAGTTTTCAACTGACAACAGCGCTTGTGACTTCGAGAGAGATGTATACAAAGGTGGCCGTTGCCATACTTGTGTATTAATTATGAGAAATTATAATTTTTTATTTTATTTTTACCTTCAATTATAATATTTTTTTAATTTAAAAACATCGTAATCAATCTTTTAATGTTATTACAATAACTCTTCAATTATTTAAATTTAAAATTTTTAATTATATAAAATTATTAAAATATCCTTCTTATTATATAATTTTTTTTTTCATTTTTTCATCTTTCTTAATAAATTTATATCCATGACCTTCAAATTTAATTTTTGAAGTTATGACCAAAAAAATTTAGACACAACCAATTAATTATAAGCTAACGTATATTTTAAATTTATTAATTTTACCTCAAGTTTTACTTTTATCCCTTAATTTTATTTTACTCCAATTTGATTACTTAACTTTATTTTAAGTTAATTTTCATTCCCTTAAGATCATTTTGTTTTAATTTAGTCTTTTAACTTACATAAATCACTCAAATGTTTCCTTCTCTATCAAGTGATTAAAAAAAATTATGTGGCTCATTGGTAGCTCAACTTTGATAACCAACTTAGATTTTAATTTAATGGTGTTAGAGAAAAGAAAACATTTGAGTAACTTTTGAAAATTAAGAGATCAAATAAAAAATGAAATTAAAAAACAAAAGTAAAACTTGAGATGAAGTTAAAGAATAAAGAAACCAAATAAAGTTAGGAAGGAAAGTGAAATCTAAAATAAAATTAAGGGATCAAATTGAAACTAAATAAAAGTTAAGTGTCAAAAATGAAACATCTAATAAAATTAAGAAATAAAAAATGTATTTTTGCCTTATAATAATCACACATTTGACCTCACAATTCCCCCATATTCATTTGCATTTGTGTTGGCTTCAAGAAATTCAAACTCTAGCGTACCCAATGAAGGCCATGGACCTAGTACTGAACTTCAACTATTTCTAAGACCAAGTATGATAAAATAAGTTAACTCAATATGTAGAAAACAATGAACAAATAAAAAAAGTCAATCAACTCAAAAGGAAATAAGGGAACAACAAAGAACTCGAATGATGGAAATAGCAAGAAATGTTCCTTTATTTAAGAAAAGGGTAAAAATTCCTGTACACAAAATGCATTAGACTCATCTATGCCCCTTCCTTACAAAGACGCAACTCATATAGCTAGAATGGAAAACCTAAAAAAGACAAACAACCATAACAAACCACTAACAACCAACGATAATTTTTTGCCATGTATCCATCTTCTAGAATTTTAATATTCCCTCTTTTAGAGAAATGACAACATGCCTTCATTCACTTTGGACTAATTCTTGAGCTATCTCATTTGGACTTGGGTTGCTATTAATTGCCTCCTTATTGAAAACTATCCTGTCCTTAAGGTAAAGCTTTGAAATTACCACATCAATTGTTGAAATGTCAACTTGGCTCACAAAGGACAAGAGAAGGGCAATAACATCTTTAGATTGCAAATAAATGTTAGTACTTTCAGTTGTTATGACCACGGTATGCATATGCATAAGTAAGAAGTGAATAATTGTAATTGTAGGATTAGAGATTTTATCAAAGACTAAGACATTAAGTAAATAGATTTAAGAAGGAATTGGTACTTGACCAAAAACTAAGTATGATGTATTTTTTAAAGCTTTAGGAATTATAGATATGGAATAATTAGGCAACTTATATGTATTATACCAATCATGTGTAATTAGTCATGTTGGTTGAATTGGTGAATTAGGTTATTGCCATAATTGAAGAAGTTGAAGCTGTCTTATTACCTTGCAAAGCTTTGGACATAGAGGTAGTTGAAACTTTTATTCTTGATATAATTTGTTTGAATTGGAATTATTAGTACTACTGTACGTTCTTGCTATGCCCCTAAATTTAGTTGATGTGATGATGATGATGATGTTAGCACCAAATAGGTGTCTACTATGACAAGTAAGGTTGTGTGCTTCTCCCATGTTGTATGGCCATCAACTATGTTGGTAATTGACTACTAGTATGGTAGTTAATTCTATAACCAAATTAGATCTATAAGCATTCTTGCGTAGCCTATGACGTTGATGCTAGTTTAAAGTTGTGTGTAATTGCATGTATGTATATTTTTAATAACATATTGACTACTAAGACATTTTATCTCACCCTTTTTATACAAATAACATATTTAGGTAAAAGGGTAGAAACAGACAAAGGCAAGCAAGCTATGATTATCATAATTTTATTATGATATTATCTAAATGTATATTTAATGGTGTGATATGAGGGTTCTATAACATGCTATGTAAAAGTAGGATGTAAAACATATGGCATTTCATTATTTTTTGAATATAGTTATTGTATAGGATAGTTATACATTGTGTTAAGTATAAGATGTTATCTTGTACTATGAAAAAAAATAGCATAATGATGATGTCTCCAAAATAAGGTTAGAATAAATGGATTTAGTGAGTTTTTGTAGTGCCTAAATGTTTCAATTGATGAGAAATTATGCCTGGAAGTTTCCAAGTTTCAACTTATTGAATCGAGTTTTTGTCAACTAGAAGCTAAATATCAATGAAGCAAAAATATTTTTTAGTTGACAAAAACAGGAATCAATTGATGAACTCCTAAAATTTAGAGGAGTAGAATTAGGATCTTATCAACTAAAACTAGATCTAATTGCTTAAAATCTAAAAGTCAAGATTTATTGGATTGAAACTAGTATTAGTACACTACAACTAATGGGAATCTAAAAGGAGGCATGCAAACATCAAAGGATCCATTATGTGTTCATGGAGGTCCAATTACAAGAGAAATAACTAAAAGAATGAAAGAAACTTTGAGTGAATTACTTAAAAAAGTGTAGGCCAAACAAGCTTATAATGATGTAATCAACATAAAAATGTTCTTGGACTAGAATAAAAACCTTATAAACATAATTCAAATATGGTTTAAACGAAGGCTAGAATGCATCCTTATATGAGCTTGGATAGGAGTGTATATAGAACCCATGCCCTAACCAACTAAAATTGAGCTAGGTTAGAGACTAAATTGGGCCAAATGCCAATCGGCTGTCTTGGCCAATTCAGCCCAACCCAACTAACCCTCTATTATATAAAAAAAAAAAGAAAAAAAACTAGGGACTAAACCAAAAAAAATTATTTTTTATAAAGGTTGTTTTATAATTTTAGCCAAAAATATTAAAATATATTTTATAAATTATAAATAACTAAAGGGTCAAAATCCTTGCCAAGCTCTTATTGAGTATGATTATCACATTCAAACGAGAAAAAATATGATAAAAAGCATGTATATTTTGAATTTAAAAGCCAAAAAAATATGAAATAGTAAACAATGTTTTTTGAGAAAAATGGCAAATAACATGCCTTTAGTTATTTGATTGGCCCCATCTTAAAAAAATACCTAAAAAAAACAACTAAACTATCAAATTTCAAGTTATCATATTTTAAAGTTTTAGCCTCTATATCTGTGTTTTTTCCCTATCTCTTCCTATGAACCCATTTTTTTTAATTTTCATTACGTAGATATTGAAAAAGCTTATCAAAATGAATGGTCGGATCCCTAAAATGGACAAGCGCATACAAAGATATAAGCCTTCAAGGTTTTTCAAGCCCAAAAAAGAAAAAAAAAATCAAAAACTTGATTTGGCCTAGTCTAGTCTAAGCCTTGGGCTCAAAACTTAAATCGGGCTAGGTTTTAGGTTAGGGTGAAACCTGATCTAACTCAACTTATGTACAGCCCTAAGTTTGGACCAAAATTAATATGATATAATTTTGAGTGGGTTTAATATTATTTTTATTTAAACCAATGTGTTTGGTTGTATATTTTAGTGTTATTTAAACTTAAGTGCTTGGACCAATATCAAGGCCTTGTAAGCATCATTCAAATATGTGATCAGGGTTAAACCAAGGCTGGAACACATTCTTGTATGGGCTTGGACCATAATTGATGTGTTACAATTTTGAATGGGCTAAACATTATTTTATTTAAGCCTATGTATTTGATTTTATGTTTTAATGTTATTTTTAGTGGGGTTCGACTTATAAACAGATTACTAATCCATATTAGTTTAGATTTTTCTTTAATTTTATTCCATTAGCTATTAGGATTTACTTTGTTACCATATATATACATATATATGGCATGAGCAATGTTTTGACACATGCAAGTTCAAGAATTCAAATTATTTGTATGGAGAGAATTTTCTTTTTGATTCTTTAATAAACTTTGCAAACTTATCAAGACTGTTGTCTTATAACATTCCAATTTGACTATATCACATTCATCCTCATTCTTTTTTAAAGTATGGCATCAATATGTTTTTTTTATATTTTTGGTTCGTGCTTCTTTATAAACATTAGGTCAAGATCCCTTTATTTTACAACTAGAATTAGCTTTCTTTGGATTTTACTTCCTTGTTTGGTTTGTTAGGTTTCAAGACAAGTTCTTGGGATTCACATAAAATACTTATAAGATTCAGTCAACTAAAACATGAATTAGTTAATTAAAACTTAAGGATGCCACAAGAAAGGTTCCTAATAGGTTTCAATTAATTAGAAGAAGATTTAATTGACTATATCCTATGTGAAAAAGAAAGAAAGAAAAAAAAAAGTAACGGTATGTTAAAGTATCTTTACTTTTAGTAATTAGGTATGGAACTTTTCTCTAACAATAAACAACTCAAGATAGTCTTATATGAGATCTAGGTTTTCCTGTGCATGTGTGTTTCATTTTTTTTTAGTACTATACGCTAAATCGTAAAATACCTAATTGATTTATAATTTGAAGTTGATTATTTCTTTTTTTCACCTCTAATACAAGATTACTTTTTTCACTTGATACTTATAGAATTAATATCTCATTTACCTAAATCGTTTTGAAAATATAAAGACATATATTCATATAACTCATAAAATTAAAACCTTTTTTGTTAAAATTTTTAATCAAAAGATAGATTTTTTTACATTTTATTTATCTTTTTATATAATATAATATAATATAATATTAAACAAATATCGCGTGAGTATCCATGTAGGATTTATGTGAACATTCATGCGGTACAATATATGAAGAGCTAACTAAAATGGAAAGTTCTAAGAGAATATATATACTTGTTGCAATTTTGTGCAGTATCAACTTTTACTATATGTAATCTGATACGGTAATAGCTCAAAATTCTTGATTGATTCAACATTTTTCATAAACATACATGCTAGGAGGTTTTGATTCAAGAGTTTTAACGTATCTTGTATAATAAGAAAAATATTATTTATAATAGGGCAAATTAAACTAACCTTTCTGAACCTTGGCAACATTACACATAATATTTTTCTTGTATAAAAAATTACACCTAACTCTTTTTCAATTTTTTTCTCCCAGTGAAAATAATTTTATATACAATATGAGTTTATTTCAAAAATAAAATTACTTACTTGTCTTTAATTAAGAATAAAATCACAATTTTATATTAGAACTTAATATTAACTTAATTATTTTTATTGTCATTAATAATAAAATCAAAATCTCATGTTGTATAGGAAGTTGACTTCGCTAAATAAAATTTTTTTGCAATATATAATTTTTAAAATAAAAAATACTAAATATAATTCAACTATTACTAAACAAAATTTAACATAATTTACTTTATATAATAATATATAAACAACATGTACCTTGTCTCTTCATTCATCAGACTTTATGTGAAAAGTTAAACCAGAATTAGGTCAAAATCATTCTGGATCTATATCTAATTTCAATACACTAATCTTATTCAATATTATTGAAAAAAAGTTTATATATAATTATTTGTATTTTTACTATCAAATTCTTTAATTAAAATATAATAAATATATAATTCTTTAATAATAACATAACAAATATATAATTGTTATAAATAATTACATAAATCTTTATACTTATTATATTTTAATTATAGAATTTAATAACAAAAATATAAAAAATTATACTTAAATTTAGTTTATATTATTATTGATCAAACATTGAACGTGTATATATATATATATATATATATGTGTGTGTGGTTGCCGCCTAACGACGAAGTCTTGTTTAATAATTGAAGTAGACCTTGGTTTGGTCGGAACAGGTGCCGGCCATATAGATTAATTAGAAGGAATTCCTACGTAGGTAAACAGGTGGCATCAATCTAATCAACTAAGCTCTCTTCGTCAAACCCAATAACGTTGCTAGATTTGAAGTGATTTTTGGGTAAACCTATTCTATTAAAATATATAAAATATGAAGAACTAGAATTTGTCGAGAGTAGCAAGTAAGGGCCTGTTTGATTCAGTTCTGTAAAACAATTTTTTTGTTTTCAAGAACAAAAAAACAAAAAAACTTGTTTGATAATGTGTTTTTAATGAAGTGTTTTGTAAAACAAAAAAACAAAATTTTGTTTTCAAAAACAAAAAACTCAGAACACTTTTTAAGTGTTCTGTAATTTTTGTTCCACAGAATCAGGTAAAAAACAAAAAACAAATACTTTTCAAAATAATGATTCAAACAGATTTTTTAATTTTTTTGTTCTCAAAAACTTGTTCTTAAAAACACCTGTTTTGAAAACATTAAAACAAAAACAATTTCAAACAGGCCCTAAGCTTTTATTATGGGTAAGCGTTGCCTTCATTATAAGCTAACATGATTTGTTTTTAGATTGTATATATTAGTGTTTTGTAATTCTATAAGTTTTTAGATCCTCAAGTACAAAAAGATATCTGCATAAGAAATTATGACTTTCGAAGTTTTTAAAATTTGAAAGTCAGTAAAAATGATGTGATTAATATTTTTATAAAAATTAATAAAATTAAAGACGCAGGGATTATCAGTTTCTTTCGAATAATTTGAGATGTCTATATAATGGTGATATTTTATTGCTTAAATTGCTTAATATACTGAATGTCTTATAATACTTGATATTTATATACTAAATATAAACATGAGTAAATTATATGAATTTTTAAAAAAAACTTATTAAAATTATATAAGTTTTTCATTTTTAAAATATACATAATTTTTTTGAAATAAAAATGTATCTTGTATTTTAATTTAATTTTTTTAATTTTTAACCACAATATCCTTCATTTAAAACTTTTTAGTTACAAAATATATTTAAATTAATAGAAGATATTTTAAGTAAAAAAATTAAAAATTATACTAAAGTGTAAGGTAATTTTTTGTTTTAAAAAAATTATATATTTTTTATATATAATTTCAATAAAACTAGTGTGTGGTATATATAATTTATTCTGTTGATATTTTAAAAATCTTCAAATCTTTCTTCCTTCTTCTCCAAGTGATGGAAATATCTTCAGATATCTTAGACGCCTAATACTAACCAAGTATCAACACAGAAGTTGCCTATTACTCTAGACTAGTGAAAAAATAAAGAGAAATAAGAAGGAAATGCATCAAATTTAATTTGATCTGATATCTATATAAGAATTAAAAAGATTGAACATATATACAGCTATCACTACTTGAAGAAAATGAAATTGGCTCGCCATCAAACTTTTAATACAATCATAAGTATCATAATCACGACAGTTAGACAGACAATTTTAAAAAATATTATACAAATTTTTTTTAATTTTGTTAAAATTATATAATTTTTTAAAAAAATTTTATCAAAATTATATAAATCTCTACTTTATTTTTAAAATATATATGAACCTCCCTTCATACAAAAAGTTATATTATATTTTAGTTTAATTTTAAATTTTTTATTAAAATATTCTCTTACTTTCTTTTATAGAGAGTATTTTAATTTAAAAATTTTTAAATTATGCTAAAATATATTTTTTAAAAATAAAAAAATTATAATATTTTCAAAACTCAAACGGAATTTATATAATTTATTTTTTTACTAAAATATTTTTTATTAATTTAAATATTTAAATATGTAAAAATCAAAAAAATAAAATTTATTTTTATTAGATTTAAAAAAACATATAATTAGGTTAATAAAAAATATTTTAATAAAAGATTTAAAATTAAATAAAAATATAACTTGACTTCTTGTTTTAAAACGATTAATATGTATTGGAGAGAGAAAATCTTAGTTGAGCGAGTCTCAAATAGATCTTATCGTAAATTTACAGCACTGGAGGGGGCATATATGCAAAGTGACTCATGGCAGAAGTAGAAGCCGCCATATCAGCAACAACGGGTTGAGTGAGACAGACGGCGAGGGTGTCGTTGCCAATACGCCCCAAAATTCTTAACAGAAAAATGAAGTTCGTTTTGTTTTGAATTCCGAATAAATAGACGCTATTTCAAGGTGTCATCACTCTGTGAATGGTCGTCGGAAATCCCAATTCCAGAACCCAAAGGTACAAGCCGCGCATGCATTGATGATGATGATACTCTGTTTCCCTTGAAACGAGGCTTCTCCGTTTATTTCGTTCTGTGGACTCTTTCTCACTCTCATCTCATCTCCCATGCTTGTTTCTTCTTCTGCCTACTCTATCACTCTCTTCGTTCGTGGTAATTCATAGATACCTTCATCATTCAGAATCGCCGGAGGCTCGCCGGAGTCTTGCTGGAGCCTTCTATTTCTCATCTGGGTTCAGCTGCCACCATTCATTCTTTATCTTGGGTATGTAATCTTCTATCTGTATTTCATGACTTGTCAAATTTGTGAGGCTCCTTTGTCTGGCCATCGCTTTCTCTGTCTCCTGCTCACCCTTCAGTTTGGTAAAGAACGTTGAACTTTCTGGTCACTGAGGAAAAACTGTTTGAATTTCTTGAGCAACGAAGACGTTTTAGTTTTAACCATCGATGCAGGAATTTTATTATTTTGGGTTGAAACTTTCTCTTTTTTAAATGACTAGCAAGAAAGGCTAGGTGATTGGATCTAATCGAAACGGTCAGAGAGTTGTTATCTGTTCTTTCTTGTAGAATTAAAAGACTCCATAGAGTTATTTCTTGGCGTTTTCTTTTTTCTTTCCTTGGGCAAAATGATTGGCTTTTGCTGGAATTTTTTTTTTTTTTTTGGGATTTCTGGTGAGGTTTAATCAATGTTTTGGCCAGCTCTGGTGTTTTTTCCCTCTCCCTTTCCTTTTTAATATGTTTCTTGTTGCTGCAAAATTCAACGCTTGTATCTCTGTTTTCCATTTTTCATGTTCCTGGGTTCTCGAAGTGTAGATCATTTGAAATTTGATGCCATATTTAGAAATGAATTGCATTGGTTTCTTTATTTAAAGTGATGCTATACTCATCGAAAATATGACTGGATTCATGTACACGATTATCTCACTAATCTGTTCGCTGACACGTAATCTCCTTCTGGATAAAGGATAATTGGCGTGGTGGTCTGGCTCTACGCATGAGATAAAATTGTATGTAGGCTGTTTTGTTCAGCACCAAGGCCTTTAGGAGGTAGAGTTTACCAATCATTTCTCTTTTGGTATTTATGTATAAAGTTGAGGCCATGGTCTTTGTTTGCCTATCTATTTATATTTATATATAAAGTTGTACTTTAGCTTGGGTAAATTTGTTGGCGACACCAAATCATGCAGTATTTACGTGGAGTCTTTTCTATGGTTACATCTTTCAGATTACATCATTTGCTTGAGACATGCTTAACTTTTGAAAATTAATTACGCTGAATATTGGCTTGAAATAGCTTCTAATACTTTCTGTTACAGCAATTTCTGATGAGACTAAATAAAAGATTGAGTTCTCCATGAAGTCAATCAAATCATGGAGGCTGCTGATGAGAAAAAAGAGCGGCTGGTCTGATGGGGTCTGTCTGCTTGTCCTCAAATTTCTAATAAACAATTTCTCATTATGGAGACACACTTGTAACACATTTTTTAATGTGTATTTTGTTGGAGCAGGGAAAATCTAGTTTGAAGATGAAGCAGCTGCCTTTTATGGCAGTCGTATGTATAGTGATGTTGTTCATTGTTTATAGAACTACAAAGTATCAGTATCACGAAGCAGAGGTATGACACCACAAGAATTCTTTTAAACAGATCATATATCAGCGTTTCCTACTGTAATGTCAGTGTTCTTTTTAATCAGAAAATTTGTAAGCGGTTTCATAATATACATTAAACGTCCTAACTCTTTTATCATTTGAAAGTGTTATTAACAAATTATCTCAGCATGGAAACCTATATTGTTGTTTGATTTCTTTTTTTTTTTCCTTCTGCAAGTATGGTGTACAATGATTTAAGACCACATTTCATTTCAGCGGGTGGCAGCCACTAGGCTTAAGCTTTGTCTGTCTTATTGTGCACCATCAAATTACACATGTTGTTTTTGTGCTGAATGTGCTAATTCTATGCTTTCCTCCTTATTTACTACCCACAATATCAGATGGACAAAAAGTGGAGTATCTGGGAAGGAGAAGAGGTAAATACTCTGATGTTAGTTTAACTTGCCACACTCTGCCCTTTTAATTTTGCTTCAAATTTGAGCTTTAGTGTGTTATTTATTATATTGCAAAAGAGGTGCAATGATTGCTTTTTTTCAATTTATGAAGCACCTGACAAGTTTGCAATTCTTGCATTAATTTGACATTGCAACTAGCATGAATTTTTCTTACTGCCGTTGGTACTTGTGATGCCCATTATGCAGGGAATTCCTGAATATTCTGGTAAGTTAAAAGGCTTGCCACAAGGTATAATACAGGCTAATTCAGATTTCGAGTTAAGGCCTTTATGGTTGAGAAGGAGTTCAAGTTCAAAGGTCAGAATATTTGTATTGTTCTTTTAAACATTTTAGTTCCATAGAAACTGAGATATTATAGGTCGAATATGGTGGACTGTAATGGGCATGCCAACAGTTGTTGCAAAAATGTGTCACCGGAGCTAACAAATCTAGTGATTATTACATTGTGAACTGGGGGTGCTTATGGAATTTCAGGTTCCAGTTTACTCCAACCGTAACTTACTGGCGGTTCCAGTTGGCATGAGGCAAAAGGATAATGTCAATGACATGGTGCAAAAGGTATTTTAATGATTCATTAGATAATCAAAGTTGCTTGAATCAACATGCCTTTAATAATTTCATTGATTTCAGTTTCTTCCAGATAATTTTACAATTATATTATTCCATTATGATGGCAATGTTGATGGATGGTGGGATCTTGACTGGAGTAGCAAGGCCATACACATAGTCGCTCAGAACCAAACAAAATGGTAAGGATGAGACTGGTCAATGGTGACTGCAACTTTCAGCCTGTGAAACCTTATGTTGTGAATTTTATGGTCAGTGAGAATAGATCGCTTCAATTTTTTCAAGGAAACTAGGAAATGATGGAGTATATTTTAGGTCTTCTTGTGGAAACAACTTCATCAAAATTTAAAATCACTCTTGGACTCAGAATGAGCCAATTAAGCTTCTATCAGAGGACTGAAATGAAACTCTCTTACTTTTTCCTTTCTCAGATTGGGAACCACATCCGTTAAAATTATAATGCCTCAGTGAAACTGTGGCAGTATTATCATTGTCGATGATGAATTGGGTTATGTGCCACTGCTTAAATGGCGCCACCTTG
The DNA here is from genome assembly GCA_026724425.1 of Erythrophleum ivorense. Taxonomy (NCBI): domain Eukaryota; kingdom Viridiplantae; phylum Streptophyta; class Magnoliopsida; order Fabales; family Fabaceae; genus Erythrophleum; species Erythrophleum ivorense. The sequence goes on from JAIUCV010000030.1 coordinate 5,059,193, forward strand.
CCTTTCTTAATATGGCTTTCTTATTATTTTTATCCCTTTTGTAGTATTTATTCTGCTTTGTCCCTGGGCATACTGGACTGTCGATCCTCCTATTATAGTTGCCTAAGATGTGTACTTTTAGTTAATAACTTATTTGTATATATGCAAACATTCTTACTAAGCATGTATTTACTTGGTTTATTTGTTAAATCATAGATATTGATTTATGTGTTTTTTGCCAGGTGGTTTGCGAAAAGATTTCTACATCCAGATATAGTTTATAGTTATGATTATATCTTTCTCTGGGATGAGGATTTGGGGGTCGAGCATTTTTCTCCAGCAAGGTATGTCAATTTCTACATCTGGGTATATGTTATATGTATGATCATAATGAACTAATGTTTTACATTGCCTAGTCTAATGTCAGTTTGAAGCCTGATGCATAATGCTATTTCTAGTAATTTACTGCTCTATATTCTCTGCCTCTTTGATGTTTGATCAAACTTGCACCCCCTTTAAGATCTAGAACTTTGACTGACTCTTATAATGATAAAAGAAGGGAAAGAATCAATATGGTATTTTGTTTTTGCAGATACATTGAAATTGTAAAACAAGAAGGATTGGAAATATCTCAACCAGCTCTTGACCCAAATTCAATAGAGATACATCATAGAATTACTGTTCGAGCAAGAAACAAGAAAGTTCATAGGTAACTTATTGATAGAGAATGCTTCTCATACCTGCAAATTAATGCTTCTCATACTCACACTGTATGTTTTCATGCATGCAGAAGAGTCTATGAACGCAGAGGCAAGACGAGATGTTCAGATGCAAGTCAAGGGCCACCTTGCACTGGGTAACTGTTACTTCCTTTGAATCTGGTAGAGCAGTGTAATTTTTGAAGTAGTTGTTCTTGCTGGATCTTGTTCTTGTGTTGCAGTATTATCCATTCTTCATCTACCATCAAGACAAGAGGTCATGATCTATTCTGACTTCTGATGTTAGTTGAGCCTGTGACTATCCGTTGTAAAAGGGATACCTAATTTGAGGATCAACTTACACGAGATGACAATTTTTTATTCTATAACACTAGAAAAAATGATCGCTTTTGAACTATGTGAGGTCAAATGGATGTCACGTGGTAAAATATAAGAAAACAGAGGTATGATAACTCTTTCAATAGGCAAAAAGGAAATGTCCTACTGTCCTATTCTTTGTAAACATTTATTCCATTATACATAACAGGGTGTGGTACATTAAGGCAGGTATCATGAACTGTAAAATTACACAAATAGCAGATTTAGACTCATGTTGTTATGATTCCCAAAGTAAAGTAATCTTTTCTAATCTAAAAGTCCTAGCCTTTCCCTCTAGGAATTATAACAATTTTGCTTGATTCCTTTTTAGTTATTTAGGTCTTATTTCTTTGATGGTTTTATACATTAAATTTGATTTGCTCTGACCTGCTGTTCTTTCTAGTGCATTCTAGGTGATAATGTGTATAATGGTTGAATAGGTTTTCCACAGAACCTAGCAAACAGGGACCAGAGACATGAAAGTGAAATCTAAAATTACAGGGACGCTATATACATTAAAAGCTATATTAAGTGCTCAAGTGTATATGTGTGGCTAAAAATCAAGTTGTTTGTGGAAATATACCTAAAAAATATCACTTGTATGTGTTGAAGCATATTTATAATGTATTTGCCGAGTGTCATATCTTATATTGATATGTATTTCTTGTTCATAAAAGCACCATACGAAGGCAGTGTTGATACAAGTTTCATGAGCGTCAAATGCGCAACACATGTTGGGCATGCATATTGCTCCTTTTTTTAGGTGCACGTGCTTCATAGATAGAATTATCTGCAATAACTTGTTACTGGGTCTTTCGGGAAGGCAACATTTTGAAAATACCACTGTGATGGTTCAAGAACTGGGACCTTCGTAGATGTTACACTGTTTGCATTCAGTTCTCTTTATTGTCCTTGTCGTGACTGTCAAAAGATTAAAATAACAAAAAGGGAAAATAATCAAATCTCCTAATTTTATCAATAACGATAAATCTTGATATAATCTTTAATAATCATGTCATGAATGAAGTAAAACCTTCAATGCGACCTCTGTAATTTTGTGGAAGACATGGCTCCTTTGCTGTTCATTTTATTATGTTTTAGTGAACCATTGACCCTGTAGTACAGCATCTTTGGGTTCAGTACTTATTTTCTTCATCTTGACTTCCCAAGGAAGAATAAAAAGGAAAATAGTTTGTTTTTAATTTGGTATTTAAAGATAAATCGTGGTATGTATATTCTATAATTATGTTATCAATGACACAACCTTTGATACGTATTTTGTAGGTTTGTGGAGGGTATGGCTCCTGTTTTCTCTCAATCTGCCTGGTATTGTGCGTGGCATCTTATACAGGTAATATTATTTCCACGGTTCATATGAATTTTGGATATTCTATCAGAAGGGAAGTCATATTTTTTTTTCTCGCTCCAAATTTAAAATTGTCTCCTTATATATTGTGTTTACTCTGGTATATGTTTTTCTTTATACAAATTCATTGGTTAATATTTTCAGTCATTGTAAATTGTCAAGGTAATAAAAGGCTTCTGAATATGTTGTGAATTACTTTTTGCTTTCTCCTGCCAGGAGGGGAATATAAAAAAAAAAGGACTTATTTCATTTATAATGGGATGGTTTAGGTTACTGTCTAACAGCCCATTGACCGATGGCTTTCGCATGCATTTATTTTTGTTGACTTCCCAAGGAAGTTTTATGTAGATTCTTTCGTGATTTTCAGTATTTAATTTTGGTGATTCATTATTATCTTCTCTCTCTCTCTCTCTCTCTCTCCAGAATGACCTTGTCCATGGGTGGGGCATGGATATGAAACTAGGATATTGTGCACAGGTAAGTTTTTATTACTTTTCTTCTTGAGTTTTGTCTCCAACATGAGCTCCTTCTGATGGGCAGATTGCTTTCTATATGTGTCCCATTTTCCATGCAAATATATGTTCGTTTTTGTCTCTGCTTTATGATCAGAAATAGTCAATCAAGTGTCTGGTGCAGTCTTAAAGTAGAGAACCAATGCTGCAACAATATTTTTCCTCGTGCATAAGCTGAAAAACTTTTGTTTCAATTTCTCATATCATCTTGTATGATAATGAGTAAATACTACTGCCTTGAGTGACGGATGGTTATAGCGTATTCCTCCACGCATATGTGACAACAATAGTATGTCAAGTTGGAATGCATCATGGCTTCCATTTGTTTTATATAACAAAAATTCATCAGTGCATACACTGCCTGCCAGCACTTTAAGTTTTCCCCTCTTCTTTAAGCTTCCTTTACTGTATGGCAAGTATCATTAGCTGTGAAATAAATGTTATGTTTCAGGGGGATCGAACTAAAAAAGTGGGAGTTGTTGATAGAGAATACGTTGTTCATAAGGGAATACAAACATTGGGTGGAAGTGGTCATGTGTCGACCAAGGTATTTTGCCTCCTTTTTCTCCAAATGTTTGTACTGATTTTGTATCCATTAGCTTTCTTGTTATGATTGCACTAACTTGATCATGTTGTTTATCCAACCGTAAGTACTCCTGTTTTCAACCCCTCCTGCATTACATGGCCAAAGTAGCTGTGTAGTGTAAAATAAGTGAAAGTACATTTGAGTCCTTGTCTTTAAGATATATGGAATTCATTTAACCACCAAATTGAAATCTGTCTTCCTGTAATTTGCCTCAATGTTTCCTGATATAGACAAGCTAGTGTTTCTTTTAAAACTTCTAATAACTTACTCATCTCTTTACAATTTGTCTAGTTTATCGAGTATCTTCAGTCAAGTATTGTTTCAAGCATCTCTTTTCAGGCTAATCGCCTGAGATGGGGTTATAATGGATCAGTTGATTTTTAGGAAAACTATATTTAAGAAATTGGTGCAAGTTTCTTGTTTAAGGCTATGTGTTCATTCTTGTATTGTTTATCACTTAAACAAGTCGACTTTCTCAAAATTGTTCAATGTGGCCCCTATGCTTCTTGCAACAATAATCATTTCTTTTTTTTTTTTCCGTAGGTTTCAAATCCTAAGTTAACTAAGGTATGGTTTTTAATGACATTTTAGATGGTTCTTACTAGTCTTTCAAATACTCACTCTTGTTGATTTTCATTCCTAATCAGAAGCCCGTTGCAGCAGCTGTTGATGTGCGAATCGAGGTTAGGCCTTTGAACTTTTTTTTATTCTTTGGTTAATTTGACTCTGATTAAGATTTGAATTCGGATCTTTCAATTTGGCTGAGAGATGACTCAAGTACTACTAAGCCAATTTGAACCATAACAACATCATTACATGGACTGAGCAGACACGAAGGCAATCAACGCGGGAACTTGAAATCTTCAAAAAACGATGGAATGAAGCTGTAGCTGGGGACAAAGACTGGGTTGATCCGTATAGAAGCAACGAAAGGCTCATAAGACGACGGGGCAGCCACGAGACGTTCTCTTAACAAAGTGGCACTAATCTCGTTTATAGGCAAAATAAATTCAGTTACTGTAGCTCTCAGTGAATTTTTAATTCATTCAATTTGTATAAAATCACAATTTTCTTACCATTCTTTTGCTCTTATGGTCCGCATTTTCAATCCTAGCGCCCCTCTTGATGTAACTGGGTGATTCTATAACTAATAAATGAAAATTATACATGAACGATACAAAATTGCACGTAATCTGTATGTAAATGCGATGACTTGATATACTTTGATGAGATTCTATCAATTAAGTTGTGTCGCAGTCGTTAGCTCCCCATCATTAACGAAAGCACGCACTTGGTTATTTTATTACTTTGCGCCCGTTTGGTCGTGCTGCTAAATTGAAAAACGGTGTGTTGTTTTTCAGCAAAAGGATGTTTGTTTTAATTTTTTGTCAGTGTTTTGTTAATATAAAAAATTATTTTTAAAATTGCGATAGAACATTTTTTTTTGTTAGACATGAAAAATTAGAATTAGATTTAGATGTAATTTTTTATATTTTTCTTATCAAGATTTTCAATACAATTGAACAATGTGTAAAAAAATTGTTAAAATATCTAATTATTTTATATTAAGTTTTAAAAGTTTTACATTTATTTACAAAAATATACATAAGTAAAGTATTATTGGAAAATTTTGTATTTATTATATTTTAATTAAAAAATCTAATGATAAGAAATTGTATATAAATTTTTTCTTAAAAAAATTAAATTTCTCTAAACAAAATCAAAAATAAAAATTAATATTGTTTAATTATAAATATGGATCAGGATCCACTCATGTAAAAATATCATATGAATTTATTATTTTAATTGTATCTCACTATTTATTTTTAGTTAAAAGTGAATCACATAATATAAGTCGTATATGCTAACTAAAATGACTAAGTAATATTTGTCTCTGTTAGTCTAGAAAAATCTAAGAATGTGAGTTGAATTGGATTGTTGAAGTGCACTTAATTTTTGTAATGATAACTTTTGGTTTCTATGAAGTATCTACCATAGAGGATCCAGGTAGATGAAAAATAGACAAAAATAATAGTGATTTTAAAACAGCATACATTCAATAAATTAGTTTATGTGGGATCTTGAAAATATGGTGAGTTTTTTATGATTAAATTTGCTTTGAAAAACTTAGTTGTTTTGCAAACCAGTGATTTAGATGGATACCTATCCTAGTGCAAATATATTTAGGAAGTTTAAAAAGACAGAGCTCAAGAGAATATCACTTCATAAAAATATCACTTCATAAAATGTATAGTGGTTCAATCCAAGGTGATCTTGTATCTATTTCCCAAGCACAAAGCAAAGAAATTTCATATCAAAGGTAATCACCACAATTTACACACTAGGCAATCTTTTACTAAAGCTTAGCTACTTGACTTTTACCACTTAATTGACTAAGTAACCTTATGGGCTCAACTAATAATCTTTCATGCTTATACAAACTGTCATGCCCCAAAACTAAGGACAAGATCAACACAAAATATGAGGATATCTCATATCCATAAGTTTGACAAATGTTACATCATAACATATTATATATATTTTTATATGTATAAGTTTACTCGTTGCAAAATAATGGAAATCAAACTCTTAGTAGTGGAGTTCTTAGTTACTAAAAGCATCAAATAACTTCATAATGCTTAAACATGGATTTTCATTATTACATTTCACAAATTCTTATTTAAACCTCTTATTCCATCCAAGATGACATGTAGATAAAGATTAAGTCCATAAAATTAGTCATATGCTCATTTTGACTATAAAACACATAATAGAACCTAAAATTTTAAAAATTCATAATCTAAATTACACAACTCCATTAATGTAAATTACATGTTTTTAAAAAACTTATGATGTAAACTTTCTACTATAAAAATTTCAAGTCAAAATAAACTTGTTTGGTCCATCAAAAAAACACAAAATTCGAGTCTACATTAGAATGAACAATAATAGGCCATGACAACTTTTTGAAGCCAAATTTAAAAATTCAACAAATATTCTATAGAATTTTAAAATTTGTGATTTTTGACTCTATAAAAAACTCTAAATGTCCTTTAAAAGCTTACCAAATTTCAAGCTCAAATTTGATCATTAAAGCTATCAAAGTTAGAGGGACATTTTATGGCTCAAATTGTCAAAATTTTAGTACTAAATGAACTTTAAAATATCATTTCTCACCATGAGCGAATTTTAATCTATAAATGCATCATAAAGTAATGATTCATCACCCAAGAATTGCCTTGTGACTAAAAATCCCTATCCAACATGCAAAAATGCACATAAGTCATACAAGCATCTATATACTAAATCATGTTCCATAACCTTAAACATATTTGCATTTCATTACATCAAAAATATAAAGGTACATAAGTATTAATGCGATATCGTATCCTAGACCTATTCTTTTGCAATAAATGGCTCTTCTAGGCCTTTTGCTCATCTTTGTCTTTGCTTTGCACATTACTTGTCCATAGTCAATGGAAATAGGGAATTATAAGATTTAAAGAATCCCAATAACTAAATAAATATTTAAATACACATGTGGTTTACTCAAGCACATGGAAGCAAGTATATATGTTATGCAATCATAGTCCAATCATACACAAGAGAGCAAATCCATACTCTCAGGGACTTTTGGCTTATTCCTTTGCAATAAATGGCTCCTCTAAGCCTTTTGTACATCTTTGTCTTTGCTTTGCACATCACCTAGCCATGGTTAATGGAGTTAAGGAAATGTGAGATTCAAAAAATCCAATAGTCAAACCAATATTCAAATACATTAGCGCAAACCCATAAGGATTAAATCCTTTGAACCCACAACCAATGCTAAAACATATCCTAAGAAAGCTAAACTGAGGTTTGGTAATCTACTTGGAACCCTTGAGTATGGAAGAACAAGGACCCCAAGTGTTGGAAGACGCCACAAGGTTGATCAAACCTTGATAAGTCTATTAGTTCTATAAAGAACCTAAAGAAAATCACTCTCTAGTCTGGAATTACCAGAATTAAAACTTCATTCATTCATCCAATCTAATTTTAAATGAAGGCAAAATATATGTATTTATAGTGTAAATTAAATTTTCCTATTGGAGGAAAACTAGGAACTAACTACATAATCCTAACTGAATGACCTAAACATTAAGAGTACAAAATAATCAAATCATTTTAAAAATAAAAAATAAAAAGAATCTACTTAATTAATCCTAATTTTTATCTTAATACAAAAAACTTCTAGAAGTCAGCATTTTAAACCGATAATAACATTATTTAAACCCAATTGAGTTAATCCATGTATGGTCCTTGGCCTAAGCTCTTTATTTTGCAATATTCTAACAAAAAATAACTCCTGCAGCTCCATCTTTAACTTAAATAATATTAATGACATCCAGATTAATGCTTAGATCAAATTTGTCAAAATTTTACTTAGCCAAAGTCTCTTAAACAAATCAGTGCTTCTTTGAGTCTTTTAGCTCTAGCCCTCGTGATAGGTCCAACTGGAAGACGCAAAGGATCATTTGAAGGTTTTGAATCTACTTGTTCTTCTGAGCTAGCTAACTTTGTCTCATGATTCGCATCACACACATATGGCTCACTCAAGCACACGAAAGCAAGTATGCATGATATGCAATCATAGTCACATCATATACAATAGAGCAAATCCATGCTCTAGGAGTTTCATAGTTCAAGCAAGAGCATATACATGCCCTCACGCAAAAAGCAAATCCTAAGCCTATTCCTTTGCATTAAATGGCTCCTTTCGGCATTTTGCTCATCTGTGTCTTTGCTTTGCATATCACTTGGCCATGGTTAATAGAAATAAGGAAATGTGAAATTCAAACAATCCCAATAGCTAAATTAACATTTAAACACACATATAATTCACTCAAGCACATGAAAATAAGCATGCATGTTATACAATCATAACCGAATCATACAAAAAAAGGCAAATCCATACTCTAGGGGTCTCATGGCTCAAGCAAGAGTAAATCCTAGGCTTATTCCTTTGCAATAAATGGCTCCTCTAGGCCTTTTGTTCATCTTTGCCTTTACTTTGTACATCATTTGGCCATAGTTAGTGAAGATAAGGAAATGTGAAATTCAAAGTAGCCAAACCAATATGCAAACACACATATGGTTCACTTAAGCACATGGAAATAAGCATGTATGTTATACAATCATAGCTAAATCATACACAAGAAGGTAAATTCATGCTCTATGGATCTTATGGCTCAGGTAAAAGTAAATCCTACATTTGCAATAAATGGCTCCTTTAAGCCTTTTACTCATCTTTGTCTTTACTTTGCACATCATTTGGCCATGATTAGTGAAGATAGGGAAATATGAAATTATAGTAGCCAAACTAATATTCAAACACACATATGGTTCACTCAAGCACATGGAAATAAGTATGCATGTTATGCAATCATAGTCAAATCATATACAAAAGGGCAAATCCATACTCTAAGGGTCTCATGGCTTAAGTAAGAGCAAATACATGCCCTCAAGGGACTTTTAGATTCCTTTAAGGGTTTCATAGCTCAAGCAAAAACAAATCCTAAGCCTGTTCCTTTACATTAAATGGCTCCTCTAGGCCTTTTGCTCATCTTTGTCTTTACTTTGCATATCACTTGGCCATGGTTAGGGGAGATAGGGAAATGTGAAATTTAAATAATCTCAATAGCTAAATCAACATTCAAACACACATATGGTTTACTCAAATATATGGAAATAAGCATGCTTGTTATGAAATCATAACTAAATCATACATAAGAGGGCGAATCCATACTATAGGGGTCTCATGGCTCGAGCAAGATTAAATCCTAGGCCTATTCCTTTGCAATAAATGACTCTTCTAGCCTTTTACTTATCTTTGTCTTTGCTTTGCACATCATTTGGCCATGGTTAATAAAGATAAAGAAATGTGAAATTCAAAGTATCTAAACCAATATTCAAACACATATATGGTTCACTCAAGCACATGGAAATAAGTATGCATGTTATACAATCATAGCCAAATCATATACAAGAGAGCAAATATATGCTCTAGGGGTCTTATGGCTCAAGCAAGAGTAAATCCTAGGCCTATTCGTTTGTAATAAATGGCTCCTCCAAGCGTTTTACTCATATTTGTCTTTGTTGTACACACCACTTGGTCATGGTTAGCAGAGATAAGGAAATGTGATATTCAAAAAATCTTGGTAGGTAAACCAACATTCAAATACACTTATGGTTCACTCAAACACATAGAAATAAGTATGAATAATGTGCAATCATAGCCAAATCATACACAAAGGAGCAAATTTATACTCTAGGAGTCTCACAACTCAAGCAAGAGCAAATTCACACTCTTAGGGGATTTTTGACCTAAGATAGAGCAATCCCAAGCTCATTGCCCTCACCTCACCCACCAAAGAGCTACCCCATTCACAAATGAAAATAGGCATTATACAATTACATATTCTATTCAACAATCAATAAGCCAATCCATTACAAATAATACACAAAAGGAACCAAGGACTCAAGTAAACTAACCATACATAAAAGAATAAAGAAGAAGCCACCTTATCAAGCAAAAATCAATCAAATCCCTTTGTCTCTTTTTCTTGATTCTACAACCTCACACACATTTCTTGGTGTGGTTTCACTTGCTTAGTCTAGACATATCAACTAAAGCATAAAATAGTCAATTATCACGTATTCAATCTCATGTTAGCATTTATGTGCATATTTAAGTATAACTTTAGATCACTCTAAATGCCTTAAGGGAAAAATCTCAAAATTCAACTTTTAGACTTCAAAATCTCATCATAACTTCATGATTCCAATGGAACTCATTAGAGCCATCAAAAGCATACTTAAATATGTCTAGAGTCATATGGTCCTATCAGGTATCCTTGAACCCTAAATTTCACATATAAAAATAAGGTTCCTAAATTTATTCTAATGGTTCCATTAATATTTATATTTTATATTTAGACCATTTAAAAACTTAGAATCAATGAAATAATTCCTTGGACATCAATTCTACCTCTTGGCTGAGAGCACCCCATATGGCCATCATCTTGCAGTTTTGTTTACTCTACAGGGAATTTAAAAGTTTTAGGATATTCATCATTCATTTCTAATTCAATTATTGTATTAGAGGGATTAATTAACTCTCCTAAGGTTTTGAATCTCTCAAAGCTAAAATCAAAGTATAAGTGAAGCCATATGTCATTGTTTTAGTTCTTTACTATTTCTATTTGCATATTCTTATCCTTGACCCCTCAAAACCCTTAATTTCACTAAGTTTTTTTAAGCTCAAGTCTCATTCCCTCCTTCCCTCTCTTGACCAAAATCATCTATGGCTAAGGTTCCAAGACTACAAAATTTTTCTAGCCTAAACCATAGCTTTCTTTGATGTACTCTTAATGAGGATTATTTTGGTATAATTGGTTTTCTTAAAATAGCTTCCGCACTCAAGAGTTCATCCACAAAATTCACCCTTTTGGGAAACCAAAATCACCATAAGAAAGAGGAGAAAGAGTAGGAGAAAGTTTATAACAACATCATAACAAAATTTAAGAAGTTTGCTTACCTATATGTGCCTTCTTTCCTTCTTCTTCTTCCTTTCTTCTTCACACCTTCAAGAAGGAATTGGTGCTATCCTAGGTTGGTTGAGGAGAGGGAGATGTGTAACATCCGGTTCTCTGAGAACGGGAGAAAACATGAGAAACGTAACGTACAGTTTCTCTGTAAACAAACGCAACTCACTAGATACAAAAGGAAGTCTCCCAAAATGATGTAGTTAAAGTTCTGAAAATTTTAAAAAGTATTTTAGACTCCTAAAAATGAGAATCCCAGACTCAAATGGAAAGAAAAATGGAGTTAGAATGAAAAAATAATTTCTTACGAAAAACCTACGAAACGTAATGGCATTTTCGTAATTTTGAGCAATTTTTAAAATTCACATAGAATGGCTTTTTAAATGAAAGTTTTGAGTTCTCTAAGTGTAACAGCCAAGAAAAAGAAAAGAAAAAGAAAATAGAAAAGAAATGAGAAAAGGAAAGGAAAAGAGAAGCTGAAAAATTTTCGAAGAGTTGAGAATTTTCTAAGTCTTCTCGCCATAGCGAGATATGGAATCGCCATAGCGAGAATGCCTCTTCGCCGTAGCGAGTATGTTCCTAGCTATAGCGAGTGCGGCATTCCATATAGAAACCAGTGAGCTGCTCGCCGTAGCGAAATTGTTCCTAGCTATAGCGAGTGCGGCATTCCATATAGAGACCAGGGAGTTGCTCGCCATAGCAACGCTATAGCGAAGGCAGAGGTCTGGAACAGACACTATCTCGCCGTAGCGACGCCATAGCGAAGGCAGAAGTCTGGAACAGACACGAGCTCGCCGTAGCGAGGTCACTAACTCGCTATAGCGAGAGCGGTCCAGAAAAGCGAGAAAAAGAGAATTTGACTTTTTAAAAGCTTCCAAATCTCTTCTTTCTTCTTCTAACCGACTCAAACTCGTCTTAGGAGAGAGCAAAGGGCAGAGGAGAGAGAGAGAAGATGAAGAGAAGAGGAAAGCACAAGAAAGGTATGAATTTTCATGGCTTCCTCTTAGTATGTTGCCCTTCTCCCCTTTTTCCCTCTTTCCTACGGTTCAAATGATAGATATGGTTAGGTTTTGAGTTTGGTTCAGAGGAGAGAGAGTGGGAAACCATTCTTGAGAGAGATTAGAAGTAGATAGTCTTCTCTTTCTTGCTTTTCCCCTTTCTTAAGAGTTGGAAAAGATAGGGATAGCTCATGGACCCTAGTGAGAGGAAAAACCTAGAGTGAGAAGCTCAGTAGAGCTGAGTAGAAGTAATCCCTAGCTTAAGAATTGAGTAGTAAGGTATTAATTCCATGCTTTTGTGTGGTTAGGCTCAAGAGAAATTCTCCCATCTAGAAGTTGTTGTGAAACCAACAAGGGAGGAGACCATTGACAGAGCAAGTAGTAATTAGCCAACAGAGGTAGTTCTCTCCACTTTCTCTCAGGCATAATTGTGTGTATACATTGTCTTGCTTGTGTGTATGAATGATATGAGCTATGAGAAGTGTGTTAGCATGATTATATGTTATGATTGAGATGATATTTTAAATGATTGATTGGTTTGCTTGAGGAAATGGAAAAGCCAATAACCCTAAAGCCAAGGTGAGGATGAGCCGAAGCCCTAAGTTGGTTGAGCCATGTCTCCCAAAAGTGAGGTTGACTCCCAAAGAGTAAAGGTGAGTCCAAGTACCTCTAAAGTATGGGAAGGCAAATCCAAAAGCCATAAGGGAAGGGGTGAGGCTGATCCAAGTACTCAGCGAGCTTATGAATGTTATCCATGGCCATTTCACATGTTTTAAATGCTTTCATTATGTTTTATATGCTAACATGCCATACATGCATAATGAGACTTGTTGCATGCAATATATGTATGTTTGAATGAGAGTTGAACTACTGAGATTCTCCGAATCTCACCCTTCCTCTCCACCACCCAACCATGCCAGGTGGCCCAAGTGAGATAAGAGATGGGAGCAACCACCAACAAGCATGAAACTAGGGATAAAGATGAAGAAGAGTGGAAAGGCTTTTTGGCCACATGTTGTATATGAAAATTGTACATGAGATGTAAATGATGTATATGATGTAGTTTCTCATAGTTTTGTAAGACCATGTATGTATTAATGATGAATGTATGAGAATGAGATTTTTGATGACTGAAAGAGCATGGTTGAATGAGAAAGAATCCATGATAGCCTAGTATATATGGGTGCACAAGTGGGCATGGGGTAGTGAGTTTCCCCAATCTAAGTTATTAGACACTTGAGGCATGATTGATAGCTCCTAAGGGTGCTTTCTCATGTGCTCAAAGGGTCATAGAAGTAGAAAACTTAAGATTGGACCCCATTAGCCACACTTTTGGCCAAGAAAGGGCCATTTTGCACATGATGTCATAGAATAGCCATATGACCTCTTTTAGCCATGAGATTTGACATGTAGCTAGATTATGTTTAGAGCTTTCTGGGAAGCTAGAGTACATGTCATTTAGAGGTCTATAGCATTTTCTATGATTTATCAAAGTTGACATCAGAAATTCGGATTCAGAAAATCACTGTTCATTTGGTCAGTTTTGAAATCATGTCATCCGAGGGGCAAACGTAGTCCAATGGCTACGAACTTTTATAACAGAAACTAGATGGTCACAATGACTTGTAGGAACTGGAAGCACCTCATTTAGAGGTCTAGAGAGGAAGTTATGCAATTTCGAAGTTCCTGCCCAGAATCAGACACCCAACCAGACCCGAGGTACTGTTTCATCGGTTTCCGGGGAATTGGCTAGGTGAACTGATCTGGAGATATTTTTCTCCTCTAGCTAACATCCACATCTTTCCATAGAGATAGAGTTTATGAGCAATGAATTTTTGTGGAATTAGTTAGACATTTTCAAAGTCCATATCAGTAAACTGTGACAGCAAAGAAGCCTCCTCTGACCAGTGAACTATTTCGATGTCAAACGCCGAATGAGTGAGAGATTGAGACTTCTAAGTATTTTTAGCATGAAGTAGACGTCTCAAGCTTTCTAGAATGACCCAGATCATGCAGATACGATTTTTCTGCATTTAGTTATGAATTTCCAAAGTTAGCCCAGAAAAGAAGCAAAATCTGCCATAGCGAAAATGCATGTCTCCAATCCCTTTTTGCTTTCCATGAGTTTAAAGCATATGTTTGGGATTGTCACAAGTCTCAATAGAGTAATTGAGCATGAGGAATAAGAGAAAGAGCTCAACCGGTCCATATTACTTCTAAGTGGATCTCTACCCACACATAGTGCCATAGAGAGAGTAAGCATAAGGTAGAGAAAGTGTCTCCCTTATGAGTTCCGCACCGCCCATATGGGCTAAAGGGCACGTTGGGTATGAGCTAGAGGTTAAGGTGTCACACTGAGGTTTTCAGAGGCCTTAAAAACTATGGAAAGTCCCGAGACCGTTAAAACTCATCTGATGGATATTATTCAATGTCAGTGTACCTGAACTTTAACAGATCCATTCGGGAAGGTTTTAGCTCCGATTTGAGTGATTTCAAAGGCATTTTACTAAATTGAGAACCTAAATTTTATAATAGAAAAGACGATTTTAAAAAAGGAGCTAAAATGAAGTAGAAACAAAAATGTCAAAAATAAAGGGCAAAATAAAATTTTTGAAAAATTCTTCTTCCTCCTTTATATATATAAGTGGCGCCCTTCTTCCCCCTTCATTTTGGTCAACCAAGATCTACCCAAAAACCATAGAAAACCCTAGGGGATGAGGTGCACAAGAGGAAGAAAAGGAGGAGAAATCCAAGCTAAAAGATAAAGAAATTTAATAGTTTTTCATACTTTCTTTCTTCCAAACCTCCTCTCCTCCATTTTGCCCCACTTGAGAAGACCTAAGAGGACTTGGCTTTTTGGCAGAACCAAGGATGATTCTAAGGAAAAAATGTGTGGAGATTAAGAATATGCAAAAGGAATTAACAAAAAGCCATTAGATTTCAAGATGTAATTTTTAGGGTTTCAATTGCACCTTATAAAATTTGACTTTGTACAATAATTCCTAGGTCTAAATAAGAGTTTAATTGAGTTTCTAAGATCCCTAAGAGGCTCCCCACATGCATCTCCCCTTGAACAAACAAAGCAAACTCCAAGAAATCCCATTTTCTCCATAGTCTTGGCCTAGATAGGTTTGGGTGCCTAGGGAAAGTTTTAAATTTTTTTAAACCCATTCTTGAGTTATATATAATGAATGAAAATGAAGGGAGGCCTTGGGAAAAATTTGGAACCTATAGAAAGTGAGTTGGCACTTTATGTTCCATATTATAACCTAAAGAAGTAATATATAGTTAGGCTCTTGGTTTTAATTATGCGATAACTCCAAGAGGCTTAAGAGGAGTCAAGAATCATATTTGAAAGGAAAGAATGGAACCTAGAATTTATTTGAGAGGTATTGCTTCATTAGATGCAATTATGAAACCATAATGAGGTTTATAGATTAAGCTAGTGTCTAAGCAAGTTGTGTGGCCTTAGAATTAATTCTATGAACCTAATTGACTTTCATAAATTGTGTTTAGGCCAAGAGAAATCATTCCCACACTTTTGTGCGTGTGTGGCCGAAGCAAGGAAGGGAAATCCAAGAGAAAAAGTATGTGATTGTATCCAAGGTAGCTCTCTCCACCTTCTCTTATGCATGGATGTGTGCTTAGCTTGTCTTTGAATGTGTGTATGTGTATTTTAAGTCATAAAAAGTGTTCTAGCATGACTTTGATTCTATAACGCCATGATATTACAATATGCTTTCATATGATGTTTATGATGTGTGCTTGGGTTTGCCTGAGTGTGGTGAGGCCAAGAATCCTTAGACATGGTGAGGATGAGCTAAGAACCCTTAAGATTGGTTGAGACAAAGTAAAGAGTCTCCTAAAAGTGAGATGGACTCCCAAGAGCATAGTTGAGTCCAAAAATCTTTTAAAGAATGGGTGAGGCAAGTCCAACATCTACAAGAAATTGGGTGAGGCCAATTCACTTGCTTGGCAAGCCTTTGTATGCTATGTATGACTTTCTCAATTGATGAAAATGACTCTTGAATGTTTGTACATGTCAACATGACCATACACGCATTTATGAGGCTTGTTTGCATCCATTATGTATGATTGAATGGGAGATGAGTTATTAGAATTCTTTGAATCTCATCCCCTCCTCTCCAATGATCTAACATTCTAAGTGGACCAAGTGGATAAGGTAATGGAAACTAACCACCTTGAAGATTCTCTATGACATCCAAGAATATGAATTTCGCTACTTTAAGGCCATACAATTGACAAAGGATGTAATCAATATATGTTTATATATTATGATGTTATAAACATATGTAATTATGATAATATGTCATGCATGAATGAGAGAATATGTTATGTGACCATTAGAATGTGATTTAAACATGTTTTGGCAAATGAGCTTCTTGGATGACATTATGGAATTGTGCATATGTATGAGTGAAATAGCCGAAATGATATGCATGAGGTTTGGGACCATTTGGATAGCTCAAACAAGTCCTATTTATACTTTTAAACTTGCCCAAGAGGTGCCAAACCCCAAGGAAAACTATTTGGTCATTTTGGTATCCTATATGGAGCTAAAATTAACTATAATATAACCTTAAATCACTTTTTGTCCAAATAAACCCTTCTTGATATGAGATTTGGCATGCAATTAGAGCTTGTTGAGAGCTTTTTGGAAAGCTAAAGAATAGAATTTTTGGAGGTCTAGAGAATATTTAATAAATTTTCAAAGTTCAAAATTTTTTTAGTTTTGGTCATGTCACTGTTTATACTGGTTCGGAAATGAAATCTATCACATAGGGGCCAAATGATGTCTAATTGCCACAAAATTTTATACAAAGAAACTAGACATTCCTAGTGACTTGTACCAATTAGAACACCTTATTTGGATGTTTAGAGAGGGAGATATGAATTTTCAAAAAAATTGTCCAGTATCAGGAACTCCAGCCGACCTCAGTTACTATTTGATTAAGCTTTGAGGTCTAAGCGTGCCTGAACCAGTCTAGAGTTGTTTTTTTTCTAGCTAAAATCCACAACTTTCTAGATTGGTATCATTTGTATGTATTGAATTTTTGTGAAATTAATTGGATATTTTTGAATTTTACTGTAGAAATCTGTGACAGTACCAGTGAACAGCCTGACCTCTGGATTTTTTTGAATCTCAAACACCTTTTGTGATAGATGTTGTGATCTGGACATATTTTTAGCATGAAGTAGACATGTGTAGCTTTTTATAATAGCCAAGAATGCATGATTTTTATTTTTCTATAATTAGTTATGATTTTTCAAAATTTGTGACAGAAAGGTGGAAATTTTGGCCGAAAATATATGTATGTATTTCATACTTCCCTTTGAGTTCCACGAGATGTAGGCCACTTTTGATGATACAAATGAGTTGTATTCATATAATTAAATATGAGAATGTGACATATAAGTTGACATGGCCCACGGGACTCCAAATGAAAAATCTATGCATAGCATAACACTAAGAAATTCATTATTTTACTACATTTTTCCTTGCTTCTTCATAAAATGCATGATGTGAAGCATGAGAATAGCATGAGATAAGCTAAGAAACTATGGTGTTACAAGATGAGTGGCATCTTATATATAGGAAGTTCTAGGATTTTTATGAATTTTTCAAAATATTAATTTGGCCCTTATACTTTAATTCTACAGCTTGAGCTTATGCCTCAGTATTTTGAAAAATTGATAGCTCCATACTAAATGACTTTACTCTTATATGTTTTAAGGTTGTAGAAACTTAAAATAACTTTAAAAAATTCAGTTAAAGTTATGGCTACTAGGGGTCATAAACCATAAATCATCAGGGATTTAGTCAAACCAACCTCATCTAATTACTCTACTAACCTTATTTCATAATATTATAGTGAGTGATATTCCTTTCTCAAACCAATTTTTATGCTTTTCAAAATCCCTTGTTTTTCCTTTAGTTAAGTCCAAGTCAGTTCTTTTAGTTTTAACTGGCCTTTTCTCTCCCTGTGGCCTTTTTTAATCAATTATTTCCATTCTTTATGGGCTATATATTAGTTTATAAAATATAAAATATTAATAAAAACACACAAATATTTATATAATTATGATGTATGATTGTGAAAGTAATAATTTCAAATTGAAGCATAATTCCCTTAATTGTTTTCATTCATAATAGTTTCAAGTTTCATAACTTGTCATGGTTCATATAAAAAATCATGCTTAACTTGTTCTAGAAAATCTGACAAAGTCTACTTTGAATTTAAAACCCCTCAAATTTGTCTATAAATAGTCAATCCAATGTCTACACATCATGGAGAGCTCTACTCCCAATTGTGCAATCAATAATGAAACATAAACCTTGGGACAAGGATCGTACTGGTAATTTATGAAGTTGACCCTAAGTACAAGCATGCACATGCACAAAGACAATAACCCATAATACTAAACAAATCGATCACTAGCTCTTCACTAACAACACTTTTGAGCTAACCCAAGGAACATTTAAATACATATCTACTATTTGCAAAACTAAATAATAAAATGAGTTGTGATATCTAATGAATAGAAAATAAAGCATGATAACTAAAGAAATGAGTAAGCACAAAGTTTTTCTCATGAAGATAAGTTTTAGATTATATATGAGGCAACAGGGAAAAAAAAAGGAAGTAACATGTATTATGTAAATGTAATATATCCATCATTAAATGAAGTAAATAATTAAGAAAGTTAATAAAAGTTAGAGATTAATAAAACAGTGGCAAAAAGTAAAAATTGTGGAAAATGTGTAAATATAAATAAGTTTAAATATGTTACAAATTTGGATTTATTATAAAGCATTTTTATTACATTATCTATTTACAAAATATAAGAATCATGCAAATATATAATTTAATCAAATTATAGAATTAATGAAAGGAAATAGTGAAAATTAAATAAAATTATATGCATACATTAAAATTTATATGCTAAAAGCAAACAAATGTCACCATAGAAAACATGGTCTTTGCATAATTTTAATTTCTAACATGGGTACACAATCCATAAGTGTTTTAATCACATATTCAAACATGGGCATACAACTCATGAAGGTTAATAACTTAATTAAACATGAGCACTAAACCGTTGAACAAACAAAGATTATCCAACTTGGTACCCCTTTTATACTCAAATCATAAATCCATATGGTAATATCCTAAATGTACCAAAGACTAACAAAACTACTATTAACAACCATTGTTTTGTATAACTCTTACCATCTAAGGTTTCCATGAATAAATAGCATGAAATAAAATAAAATAAAGTAATGGAAAATAAAATAAAATAAAATAGCATAAGATAACATAAATAATGTATTTCTGTATCATAACCCTCCAAATATTAGATCCACAAAAGCATTTTGTAATATTTACAGACACATCATGTAAATATTTCATACTTATCACATTTGGCAATTTATTCAAATCTCGTAATGTTCACAATGATCATTCAATTCCAATGTGAGATGAAATTTAAATGGGTTTATATTTCCATCAAACACATAATTATATCATATATTCAAAATCTATACATAATAAATATAAATATATATATATATATATATATCGGCTTCTTCATTGAATGTTTGATTCTTCTTTTAACTTCCACCAACATTTCAACTTGACTTCTTTCTTAATTAAACCTAACTGAAAGTGAATGAGGCAAAGAGTAGGGAGATAGATAAACCAATGTGACATAGCATAATTTAAAAAAAAAAAATCTCTTTCTGCCTTTCTCCTTTTGTGAGTATGACCAATTTCTATTGTGCAGGTGGTAAGGTTCTTGAACCACGTGATTTCCAATTTGTTGTTCCTTTTTCTTGTCTACCACGTGATTTCCTTGTAATTTCAACTGAACTTGCCAAGATGTGAAAAGAATGTCCTGACACACATTTTATGTTCTAATTTTGACTTGTAGATATTTCTTTTTGGGCAAATAAACTTTTTTGCATATAAGACAAGATCCGAAAAAGTTAATCATTTATATTTTTATTGATCATATGAACCTAGCCTCAATAATTCAAGTAACTTGAAGATTTTTTAGCCGAGTGTATTTCCAACAATTGCCATTATACCTTTGGGACTAGATAATATACAATCCTGTCTAAATTAGAATGTTAGCCCAATAAGGGTTTGTACCTACTACAAAACAATTTGGCCCAACAAGTATTCGATCTAGCTTTTTTAAGTTTTGGCCCAGATAAAAAAAAATTAAGCCCAATGGTATTGGCATAAAACTTTCTTGGCCCGCTTTGATTTAAAAACAAAAAGCTATTTTGGCCCAAATTAAATTAAATTCTTTATTTTTCAAAATATTTTTTATTAGAACCATTTTTTCATACTTGACATAGTTGAATTTTAGCCTTTGATTCAACATTATTCTCCTAATCGGTGGCAACGCCCTTCCTTCTCTTTCTACGTTGATGCTGCATGTTGTTTTTATATGCCTGTGTGGCTTTAATATGCTTAACAACCCATCATCCAATCCTCTTATCTTCGCAGTGGAGCCGTTGGATGCGATCAGGAAATTTCGTTCGGTTAGACTTAATTGCATACTGGCTTTTTTTTTTTTTAAAATATCAAATACTGAAAAGTAAAGCATAACATAATATTACCCAAACATCACACACCTCCTTAAATAATCACAAACATAGACACTTTTTTTTTTTTCAAATATGAGACTGCATATCGGCCAGTATCCCACATTTTAACTTTGTATGTAAAGAACATTCAGGTGGGGAAGTTTGGGTTGTGTACATTTCAAACTTATTTAACTGATTTAATTGCTATTGATTTTTAGTTAAATAATATATATCAGTTTATTAAAGAAAATAAATACTAAATGACCTACTAAATCAAATTAAAAATTATAACTTTTAGTATTAAAGATTTTATTTATCATTTAATATTACATCTTTTGGCAAACGTAAAATAGTCATTTTAAGTTTGAGCCCTGAACAAACACCTTATTAATTTTGAAACAAAAAGGTGTTTTTTTTATTATCACATTTTAATATTTAATTTTTTTTGTCCATTTCTCAATTAATTCCATTAGCAGAAACACCGCATGAAATTCTATCATCAACAACGCATTAAATCTACATGAATGGGATTGTGTCATGTCATAAATAAACGGGTCTGATGTGACATTTTCATTACCAAAATAATGGATTCAATGGTTTAAATTCTCAAAGATGACAATTTAAACGATACTTTTTAATTTTCAAAGTTAGGGATTGTGCCACGTCATAAATGGACAAGTATAAGGTAACAACAGAATGATGAATTGAATGGTTTACATTTTAAAGGTGACAATTAATAAGGTTTTTTTATTTTTAAAATTAAAAAATTATTTATAAATAGCTCAAAGTTAAGATAAATTCTAATTTTTTTTAATATTTTATAATGCATATACAAGTCACCCATGAATCATACCAATAAAATTATTTTTTTCAATTTTATTATAAATAAAAATGTTGGTGAAAAAAAATATCACTAAAAATAAAAAGATAGGCATCTTTTTTATGAGTACTTTTTTTCATGTATTTTTTATAAATTATTATTTTATTTTTTATTAAAAATAAATGATGAGGGACATTATCATATAATATCATCAGATGAGAAGATTTGTAAATATATTCTTCACCATAGCATTATACACATGGTGTGTTAATTTTTTGAATTTGACGTGAGATCATCTCCCGAGAAATAGGCACACAGTGATATAATTATTAAAAAAATTATTTATTTCTTCCCACATATTACTTTAGAAGTTTCAAACATTTGCACAACTCTTTTGTTTTTTTTAATTGTTTTTTATTTTTATTTTTATTTTTTGCATTTCTAAATATTCGCCGACAATATATCTGTTTTAATTGAAGTTCACCGACAAGATTTGAGTTTGACAAGACCCATTTAAATTTTATGTAACTCAATTATGGAGGTATTTTGTGTTTCAATTACGAGAGCGTGAAATTGGGTACCATGCGAAGTGCAATGTTTTGCTCATCAATTTTTGTAAGCATTAAGATTTAGCTTCGATTTTTTTTTTTAAACATCGCTGATATACAAGTGTAAGAATACTATAAAATTTTTTATTGTATAATTCGTATAAAAATTTTTTAAAAAATAAAAAAGTAAAGATGTATATAATATTTATCTCTTATATTTTTCCTTTAAATTTTATAAAAACTTTAGAAGAATAAAGGATTATGAAGATTCAGAACCTTATATATAGAAGAAAAGCTCCTAATACAACCAAAAGAAAGGATCTTAATAAACTCAAAGGGGAAAGTCGACTATTAATAAAACAAGAAAAAAAGGATAAAGTGAAAAGACACACAAAAAGAGACTTCACAAAGAACTAAACGAATAGCCTTAAACCCATAATCAAGTAATCAACCAACCAAAAAAACCTTAGAAAAGTTGCACTCTCCATATATGGCTGGTTGGTACCTCCCTTTCGGTGTTGAGAGTGATTTCTTGTCTCTCATCTCCACCTCTTCATTTGAAAAAAAAAAAAGATCTGAAAGGTTTCTACTACATGCTCCCTAAATGTCTAATCGTTAGCGTACTTCTCTTTTCTTGTTACTGAGCCTCCTCTTGGAAATTTAGTTAGTAAAAGAATGAGATAATAATCTCAATAACTAATATAATGATTCAATCATATTCACAATGAATTTATATAAACACTGCACATGAATTAATATTATAAGCTATGCAAGAATCACTCTATGGATTTAAATTTAGTCACAGCACAACTATAATCTCATATTTGTTGTTACAACTTCCTAGTTGATGGTCAATAACTTTAGAGGAGTAATATGTGACTCAACTCTCATTGTATGACATGGTTAAGCACCCTATGGCTCTTCAATCATTTATAATCATACATAAGCAATCAAATTTATACAAATAGAAAAGGAATAATCAATTCTACTAATTCAATTCAAATGTAAATATAGTAAGAAAAAAAATACTAACTACATTTGCTCAATGCTTTCTTTCTTCTCTTGTATTTCTACTTTCTTCTTCCAATGTGGACTTTGCCTATGCCAACCAAGTACCTAAGAACAACAACATTTTAATTTCTAAGCAAGTTGTCCAAAAGCTAAATTATCAGTTCCCTAATTAAATTAGATGATATATCCATTTTTTTTCCTTTTCAAGGTATTTGTTATAGTATTCTATATTTTGTAAACCAATATAATTCTTAAAGGATGGAATGGATTAATTAAAAATGGATTATAGGAAAAGAAAATGCTAATTAAAACTAAAAGGAACTGATATAGGTTAAACTAACAAAAAATTTAGAAATTTAAAAAATATGAGAATTGACTTAAGAAATTAATATCTCTCATCATAATATAATAAAATAAAGTTATTAGATTAACCAAATGAATTTGGTTTGATTAAATATCTAACGGTATATGGTTTAAGGTTTCAGTTGTTCATAATCTTGACAAAAAATTTTTAGATTGTTTTAAGTCCTTATGACCTGAAAATAGATATTTCAAATAAAGAGTAGAATCTATATTCTAGTGTGGAAATGTCTGTTTACAAAAATACAAAGAAATGAGTTTAAATGATAAAATTAAAATATAAGGGTAAAATTGGTACTTTGAAAAATTGTAAAACTCTAGGCTTTTTATATAAATATATGGCGCTACCCTCTTCTCCCTCACTTGGAAATGACCAGGGGTAGCCACCAAGATTCTCTCCTGTGCATGAGAAGCAAGGAGGAAGGAAGTTACTCCTTGGTAAGCAAACATGGCAAATTTGATTATAATGTAGTTGTATATTTCTACTACTTCTCTTCTTTCTCTTGACAATTTTGGTTTCTTAAAAGAGTGGATTTTGTAGTTGAACTTTTGAGTGAAAAAGCTCCTTTAGAAAAACCAATTATGTTAAAATAATCTTCATCAATAATACTTTAAAGTGAAGTGTGATTTAGGCTAGGAAAAGTTTTCATTCTTGAAACCCTAACCCACCATGAATTCGGTTGAGGGTGAGGGAAGGAAGTATGAGCTTGATGAAAACCTAATGAAACTAAGGGTTTTGAAGGGTGAAAAATGAAAAAATGTGATTAAAACTGATAAAGAACTAAGACAATAGCATATAACTTTACTGAAGGTTTGGTTTTGGCCTTAAGATATTCAAAACCCTAGGGCCTCATTTGGTATGATGGAATTGGAGGGAGGGAATGGGAGAGGGAAAAGAAATCCAACAATTGAATTGTTTGGTATGCAGGAAGCATCTTTCCATGAGTTTGGCCATTTCCACATTTATGGGAATTTTCTCTCCTCTCTTTATATAAGGGATTGGACACTCCATGAAAAGAAAAATAAAAAATAATAATTTTTTATTAAAGATAATCAAAAATAAAATTTTAAATAAAAATATTATTTTATTAGTAATTAAAAATAATTATTTTGTTATTTATTATTATTAGTAATTAAAAATAATTATTTTATTATTTATTATTATTAGTAATTAAAAAAATATTTCATTATATTTTATAATTATTAGTAATAATTAGAAGTATTTTGATCTTTTAATTCTCTTCTCATTTTATTTTTATATCATTTCTATTCAACCAAATATAAAAAAATAAAAACGTTCATATTTTTTCTTCCATCATACCAAGCATAATTATGGGTTACAAGATTTCTTTCCATTCTTATTCCATTTCCTATTCCTCTTCCATAAAAAACTAATCCTCTATACCAAATAAGGCCTAAAGGAGTCAATTAATCCCTCTAATACCACGGAGATCTTAAAATTATCAAATTCCATATAAAGTAAGCAAAACTCCAAAGGAAGGTCATATAGTGTGTGTGTCTTAGTCACATGGAGGATTTGATACCTAGGGAGTTGTTTTATTGATTTTAAGATTTTAAATAGTATAAATATGAAATATAAATACTAATGGAACTATTGAAATAAATTTAGGAACACTATTTTTATAAGTAAAAAATTAGGATTCAATGATGCTTAATAAGACCATATAACTTTAGGCATATTTAATTAAACTTTTCATGGCTTTAATAAGTCCCATTGGAATTATGAAGATCATATATAGTGAGATTATGAAGCTTAGGAGTTGAAATTTGATAGCTACTCCTTAAGGAATCTAATTTGACTTAGAGTTATACAACAAGACCTAAATATGCATTTGAATGTTAATATGAGGTTGATATGTCTTAATAAATTATTTTATACTTCATTTAATATGTCTAGGCCAAACAAGTGAGACCACATCAAGGTGTGTGTGTGTCTGTGTATGTTTGTGGAATCAAGAGAATAAGACCAAGGAACTAATTGAATTTTGTTTAATAAGGTAGCTTTTATTTCACTCTTATATATGTGGTTGGTTTACTTAAGTTCTTGGTTGCTTGTGTGTATCATTTGCAATTATGGGACTTTGTTGATTATTTGACAATAAAATGTAATTATATGACACTCATTTGCATTTGTGTGAGGTAGTTCTTTGATGGGTGAGGTTATACTAAAAGCTTTTATATATTAGGTGAAATTAAGCCAAACGTCTCTAAATATAAGTGAGACTAAATCAAAAGTTCTTAAAAGTTGAGTGAGATTATGCTAAAAGTTTTTAGAGTATGGATTTGCTTTTAATTGAGCCATAAAACCTCTAAAGCATGAAATAACTTTCTCACGTATAATATACCTATGATTGTATAATATGCATGCTTGGTTCTATATTTTTGAGAAAACCATATATGTGTTTGAATGTTAGATTAGCTACTGAGATTTTTTGAATTTTACTTTTCCTTATTTCTACTAACTATGGCCAGGTGAAAAGCAAAGTAAGGATAAAGACATGCAAAACACCTAGAAAAGGCTATTATGTCAAAATTTGGCTGAGGATATGACATTGTATAAATATTTATGTAAACCTATATTTTGATGTAAGGAAATACAAACATGTTTAAAAGTGCTAAACCATAGTTATATGACCTTTAAATGTATGTATGACATGTTAGAACAAGATTTAACATATGAAGTTCTTTGATATTTATGTACATTCTTGCATATGGGATAATGATTTTTAATTGCAAGACAAATTTCTTATGATAAATCATTGCTACGTGAGACAATTAAGGATTTAAATTTGCTCATGGTGAGAAATGGCATTTTAAAACTTATTCAGTACCAATTGGAACTAAAATTTTGACTATTTGAGGCATAAAATGTCCCTCTATCCTTGATAGGCTTAATGGCTGAATTTGATGCTTAAATTTGACAAAAAAATTAAAGGACATTTAGAGCTTTCTATATAGTTAAAGATCATAATTTTTTGAGTTTCGTAGAACATTTAATGAATTTTCAAATTTAACCCCAGAAAACTATCAAGTACAATTACTCTTCACATTGGTATGCCTTTTGAAGGACCAAGTAGATTCATTTAAATATGAAATGCTTATAATAGAAAGTTCATATTATAAGCTTTCTAAGGATATTTAATTTGCATTAGTCCGAGTTGTGTAATTCAATTTATAAATTTTTAAAATTTAGACTTTATTATATGTTTTATGACTAATTTGAGCAAATGATCCTTGTAACAAATTTAATCTCCATATACATGTTATTTTAGTAGTAATAAATTAGTTATGAATGAATTTGTGAGATGAAATGGTGAAAAATCTATATTTGACCATCATGAAGCCATTTGACGCTTTTAGTGACTAAGAATTCTACCGCTAAAAGTTTGGTTTCCATAATTTTGCTACGAATGAACTTTTAGATATAAAGGAAATATGTAGTATATTATAGTGTAACATTAGTCATTTTAGCCAATAAGATAAATTGAAGAAGAATAAATTCTTATCCAAATTTTTTTTTTCTTTCTTCCTTTTCAAGTCCTAAACATCATAAAATTGGCCACAAAACAAACTTGTTAGAAAATAAGGTACCCCTAATGGGTTGACTGAATAGTGACCCAACTCAATAATAAGATGAACAGAATTAATTAATTTATATTATATTATATTTACATTTTTTGAAATATATTTTTATATATATTAGATTGTTTATTTTAATTATTAAATTAATATTAATTTTATTTGAATTTTGAATTTCAAAATTCAAAATAAAGGGAGTTAATTAATTTTTAAATTAGTGAAGAGAAAAACTAATGGAATGTACATATAATCAATTTTTCATGATACCACTTTCTCCTCTTCTCTCTCTTTCTAAGAAAACTCTCAAACATAGAATATAGAGAACTTTCAAAATGTGAAGATTTTGAACATATAGTTGAAACACTTGAAATTGTAAAGCTAATATAGTACAAATGAGTACTTGTGTAAAAATGAAATGAAAAAAATGAAGTCATATCTAAAACATGACTTGTAATACAAAGATTCTCACAAAAAATATGACATTAATTATGAAGACATGTTGTATTCTTTTCTTTTTAACTAAGGTTTTATTTTATTGGGTTTTTATAGTAAAGTATTTAATGAGGCAAGTATTAGAAATATTTAATGAGGCAACTTAAAATAGGTTTTGTCTTATTGGATTTTTATCCAGTAAATTTTTTTAATAAAGTTTTAATAAGACATATTATTTATTTATAAATATTTAAGGGAGAGTATTGTAAATTATATAATTATATGAATATCCATAATCCTAAAGAATACCTCTTTATGATTATTTTTACATTTAATGATATATACCTTATAATTTTAAAAGAATTTATATTATACAATTATATATATTAATTTTATTATTTATATCATTATAACAAATAAGTTTATTTTTGTAATTAAATACTTATAAATAAAAATTATATACTAAATATAAAGTATTTAAGCGAATGATAATTATCTATTTCTTTATTTTTTTAATTTTTTTTATTCTTCTTATATTTTTTATTAATTTTATAACATGGACTATTTTTTAGTCAGGAATTAAATAGCTTTCTTTTATTTTAAAAAATACCATATTTTATTTTATTTTATTTTAAAGATGAAATTGGATAGACAGCACAGCGACATCCGTCTTAAAAGACATAAAAGGCCGTAGAAGGGTAGGGTAATGAATGTGACCGACAGTCGACATTATTGTTATGCAGTTGTCCATCGCCTTGGAAATTATTTGGCGTCAATCAAACAAAGTTTTTTTTATTTAAAAATTAGTTACATTTTTATAAACATTTGTAGGGTATCTTTGAAGATCAGATCCAGTTGTAAAAGAATTATTATTATTATTTTTTATACATGCCGACAAGAAAGTTTTAGATTATGAATTTATCTAAACACTTTGTTATTAAATCTAGTGGCTTAAGAGTATTGTTTTCGTGCTTAATGAGTTATTTTATAGTCTTACCTTATGATTATAATATCTTTGGTAGGTGATTTTTGTTGGTTGCATCAATTTAATTCTTTTGTATTTGTCTTTTAATTGTTATTTCAATAACTGTAGTTTTGAATTGATTAATCATATCTTGAAATGTAGCTATTGTATTATGAAGAGCAATTATTTTATTAAAAGTTATCTTACTTAAAATTAATTATTTGATGGAGTAACCTCTATGATACTTACAATTCACAAGTTGCATTAACTAATCTTTATAATAAAGTAGTGAAACTTAGACCGGTTGGCAAATGACCCCATATATTTTTCAAGTCTGGCGATTTTTAACTTCAATATGCATGTAGCAAATAACTTCTTCTATTTAAAGCATCATAAATTTAATTTATGAGTTTTAATCACAACTTTAATTACATAAATTCATATTATTAAAAGGAATTTTATTTACAAGAACAATTGTTGAATCGAATTCTACTAAATTTTAGTTCAGTTGACTCACATTTATATAATTTTCTTTAATTTTATTATTTAATGTAAGGTGTTATTTGCCACATGTTGAAAGTTCAAACGATTAATTGTCAAAATTAAAATAATAGGGAGTCATTTGCCAAAGGTTTTTGTACCTTAGCATCGTAAAATAATCTTCTTACATTAATTGCATTTATTCTTTTATTAATTATAATTTTCAAAAGTAAAATACTTAAAAATAATAATCTCTATCTACAATCTAAATATTCACATTAGAGTAGTTGATTAGAAGAAGAATAATATGGCTTCTACCAATATATTGATTTTGAATGTAATTCTTGCACATGCCAATCAAACTAATTTTTTTTTTTAAATTGTGAAAATTATTACTGGCTTATTTCATGAAAATATAGAACTATCTAAGTATTACAAAACAAAATTAAACCCATAATATTTGCGTGAGATGACTTATTATTAATAAAAGTGAGTTTCAATGTACTAATAAAAATTTCAACAAAATCTTACGCAAAAAAAAAGGGTTATATATGTTAACAGAATCAATAAGAACCTTCAAAAATAATAAAATTTTTAACTAAGGCTAAATACTTAAGCTTTGAAAATGGAAAGGTAATACCTCACTTTTTACATGTGCGTGTTATCTCCAGAATTCTCTCCCATTCTATTTTTGTTCTGTTGAAAAGAAAAAGATATAAAATATAAATCTCACATCATTGAATTTTGTTTATTATGTCTTTTTCTCTTTCATAAAATTAAAAAAAAAGGACAATAAGAGAATCTAGATTATGATGTTTATGAGGATTTTGTCATTTTATCATTTTATGTTATTAGTTTTAAGAATAAAACTTTTATGTTTTAAATTAGTCTTGTATCTCATGTTATTGTATGTGATTCACATGATAAGATATTTAAAATAATAAGTTTTTTAAATTTTTATATGATATATATTAAAATATTTCATAACTGCAAAAAAGAACATTTTTTAATAATAGCAGTTTAGTTCATGTGATGGACTTTTTGTTTTTATTTTGGTTTTTATTTTTCTAATAATATTAAGGAGATAGACATTAAACATTGAAAAGGATAAGTTAAATTTGTACTTCTCACCCATGATGACGGCTCATGTTGCCAATAAATTGAAGTTGAATATGACCTTTGAATCTTTGATTTGCAGCGCAGTACCTTCTCCTCCTCTCTCTTTCTCTTTCTTTTTTATTTTTTGAATTTACGGAGTGATTGAAATTAAAAAAAAATTTTAAATTAGTTTTATTTTATGAATAATTTAACATTAAATGAAAGGAAAGATCCATAAATTACAATTTAAAAAAGATAAAAAATATTATTTTAGTCTTCACAGATAAAATATTTTTTAATTTAATTTTTTATAAAATTATTTTTTAATTTAATCTTTTATAAAGTATTTTTTAATTATCTTTTAAATTTAATCTCCCACAAATAAATATTTTTTAAGTTAATCTTATAAATAAAATAATTATTAATAATATTCTTCTATCAATATTTATTATAAATAAAATTAATAAATATATCAACATATACTATATATATATTTTTAATAACTTACCACTTTAGTTATTATTATATAATATATAAATTAATTATTAATTTTATAATTAACAATAAATTACTAAAAAAATATTATTGAAAACAATTTTATTTGTAAAAAATTAAATAAAGATATACTTATATATGATGAATAAAATTAAAATGATAATTTTATGAGAGATTAAATTAAAAAATATTCTATTTATAAGAGATTAAATTTAAAAAATAATTTTACAGGGAGCCAAATAAAAAATATTATATATGTAAGAGATCAAAATATGATTTAGAAATTTAAAGAAATCACTACGCGCCAATTTTATATATTATTAACAACAAATACAACCATTAATTCGTGTAAAATTAAATTATTTTATACCTGTTTTAAAAGCTTTTTGTTTCTTTTTATTTTATGAAAGTGAAGTTGTCGAAAGCTCTCTCCCTGGTTTGCTCTGTATTTCCTTCGAAACCGTATTTGGCCGACAGAAGACAGTTCCCATGTCTCTGTTGCTGGAGTTTTCTTGTTCTTTTGAAACCCATTCCTTGCAGAAGAAGATTAACAAAACTTCAAATCTTCGCATTCCAAACTCCCTTGTTTTATAATCCTTTTCACTTTACACTTTGTACAGTTCCAGATCTTCGCATTTTCTTGTTCCAATTCTTAGACCGATGGCTGGTCGCTATGACAGTAACCCCTTCGATGAAGAAGAAGTTAATCCCTTCTCTGTAAGTCCATCCTCCTCATGCTTTCCCTGGTTTAGCTGTCTTGTGGAGTTATATTCTTCAACTAGGTCCGCAGTTTTGTGTGAATTTGATACGGTTTGGTGGATTCTGAGTTTGGAAGAATCGATGAATACTGGTTGGATTTCAGGGTTTAGGAACTGTTGTAATTGATTAATGTTTGAATTGTATGATACTGTAATGGATCCAGTATCGGAAAATGGGTTTTTGGGTTGTTTGAATGTATGTCAATTTAGGTATAATGGATCCACTGTTATAGTGTTTCTTATCTTTAGACCCTGAAGTGCCACAATATATATTGCCCTTGCTCCATCAGCACCTGGGGGAGTAAGAGACAGCTCCATTGATTGAGGATAAACAGTGGTAGTGGTACTTTTTTTTTTTGGAAACTAAGACTTCTTATTAACCATCCAGACCCCTCACGACTAGACCACATCTAGTAGTTTGGTAGGGGTTCAGTTTATAATAGGAGAAAACTTACAGATTTTAGGTGTTTGTTTTGAAATTTTCCAATAAAAATATGACAAGTGGATAAATTTAACAGCTTAGTGGCACATGATTGAGTGTTTCAAAAAAATTTATCTACATGTCATATGTTTGTTGGAGAGCTCGATAGAAAACACCTATGGAACTGTATCTAAGTTTAGTCTTTTATAATAACCCTATTACATTGTTCTAAATGGTCTCCTACATTCTTGTTAATTGTAAAGTAAAATTAAATGTACTTTGGTTTGCTTAAGCACATATGGTCTATGTTCTAACGCATCAACAATTGTATATGGTGATTATTTTTTCACTGTTATAAGAAGAAATTTTCAAGGAAAAAAGGAAGAAATACATTGGTGCAGGATAAAATATCCTCATAGGAGTAGGATAAACTACAAGGCAATACATAATAGAAAGCTGAAAACTGAGCCCTGTAATCCCATAGGATACCTGACAAAGGTACCACCTTAATGCAACCATGGGATGAATACCTAAGTATTCGGCTTGATCCCAAGAAAGCCGAGTATTCAAGGACCCATGTTAAAGGCTCTTGCAATGTGCTTCAACCAAATCCACCAGGCAATTATGTATGATCATAAACATGCCTATAGAAGTTTCCACTGGATGATTAACAAGTAAATGCAACACTAACTTTAGAAAGACTCTCTTTTCCTTATTAGAGGCATTTGGTTCAGGTCCGGCTTGAAGTTACGAGGTGAGTTACACAAACAGCTTCAATATATTTGATATTGCAAAATCATTGTTGGGCTGTTGCAATCATAGTTAAGTGTTTAGTGACCACCTTATATAATCAGTTCAATGTCTATGCAATTTATGTATCTAACATTTATTATAATTCTGAACCTATGTTTAAATGGTAGCACCAAAGGTATATCTTATTGACAAGATTGGATTTCCGTTTAATCTCGCTATATATTAACAGCTATTAGTTACTTGTGATTTATATCATTTATTGGTGTCTTTACTTTGTACACTTGTTTATGCACATTTTTTTATATGCATTATTTGGGTCATTGGGTGTGCATACTGTGTACTTAGCTGAAAG
Organism: Erythrophleum ivorense; assembly: GCA_026724425.1. Taxonomy (NCBI): domain Eukaryota; kingdom Viridiplantae; phylum Streptophyta; class Magnoliopsida; order Fabales; family Fabaceae; genus Erythrophleum; species Erythrophleum ivorense. The sequence continues at coordinate 5,092,002 of JAIUCV010000030.1, forward strand.
GATTACTATTTGATATTTTGATCTATAATTGGAAGTTGGAACTATGCTCATGCAAAATAATTCTTATATGTTATTAACTAATTGGGCCCAGAAGCATGGGGAAGTTAAGTGAAGGCCTAAGAAGTAAGCACCAATGAGGAATTGGAGAAGTTACAAAGAGAAAAGCAGAAATTAAAAAGGAAAAAGATGAATGGCTGAATTGAACAGTCAAATGATTGAACATTAAAAAAATGGAAAATGTTGTGACTGGTAAGTTGTTGAGGAAGTTGGGGAAACTCCAGATAAAGGAGTGTAACACAATATGCCTCTGTACTAAATCCAATTTGCAGAACTGCCCAAGCCAGCCCCCACCCTGGCCCTCCAACCCCAAAAAGAAGCGGAAAAAAAAAAAGAAATTACTGATAAGCTTGATTAGAGCATTCTATGTTTTTCCTATTGCGTAGCTTTTTGGATCCTATTCTCATGCATAGTTACTCAGTAGTCGAGTTAATGCATTTGTAGTCCATGATATATGGTACCTTATTACACCCAAACTCAAAAGCATAAGAGAAGAGATTAGAGGGTTTACTGGACGTTCTCCTTCGTTGGTCACACTTAAAGGGTTCCCACATTTGACTACATCATTGGTTGCTATCAAGCTACATAATGTTGATATCAGTGAATGTGGTTATTTTTATACTTCATACAGGTGTCTGGGTCAATATGTTGGTGTATATACTTGGCTCAATGAGTTAAATGTAAATTCTTTCTGTTTGCAATTAATATTTTTTATACATAATAAAAGTGTGCTCATGTGAAATCCATCTAATTTGGTATAAACTAGCAGGACCCAACAGTAAGGGGAAAAGCATCAAGCCAGTCAAACTATGGTGGGGGTGCATTTTACACTACAGTGGGTTTATTAATCATACGCCAGTAATTTTTTATTTTATACAATCATGATGTTGCTTGTCATGACCATAATTGATCAGAAGTTACCTATTCAACTTTAGTGATTGCCCCCCCCCCCCTCTTTTAAACTCATTAAGCACATACCTTGTGTTCATCCTTTTTAAAGTGGGAAGAGCAATTAAAATATTTTCTACTTTTCAATTTCTTTTAGCTGAATTGAAAGGTCCAAGCTTTCCATCATCCCTTTCTTATGTGATCAAGTCTAAAATTGTGATTGAACCTGGTCTAAGTTCATGACCAACCTTCCTTTTGTTAAAGCACGATCCATTTTAAATGTGAACCTTCTGTCACACTTATCAGGAAAATCAAAGCATCAATACCTTGATGTAAATTTTTAATAAATTCCTAGGAGCGTGGTTTGATTTTTGGTTGTAAGATAATTTTTTATTTTATATAAAGAAATTATTGATGAGAAGCAAAAACAATACAACAAAGGAGGACAAGGAATCCTTGAAAAAAAAAATTGAAGAAATTAAACCAACATTAACTCGAAAGAGCCTTACAATCCCTTTGTAAATCCATAAGGGGGCACTCCTTCAAAAATAAATCACTTGTTGAAACCCAATGGGAGATTAGAAAAAAATAAAACTCTTTCCCAAGAAGATGCGAGGAAAACCTCTATTCAAAACTCTAGCATTCTGTACTAGCTATACATGCCACAAATCTACTAACACAACCAAGGTTGTCAAGATTGAGGTCTTACTTAAGATTGATCAAAGGGCTAAAAAATCGAATTGTAGTATTAGATCAATGTTGGTTAACATCTCCTCGCCCCACCCCCCCCAAAAAAGAAAAAAAAAAAAAACCCATTAAGTTGGGGCAAGGTTGGGGCCCAATGTAATACCCTACAATCAGCTATCTCAAACTAATTTTCTCACAATCCTATCTTGAACATTAATCCTCCCAACCCACACTTAGAAAGGTTAATACAGAGACTAGACACAACCTTGGAGACTTGTAACGCAGAAAGCACAATTTGGAAATTTTAGGAAGAGAATAGTATCATTAGCAAACTGTAAATGAGAAATCTATAACCCTTCTGTCCCAACCATCAGACCTTGCACAACCCTTCTCAATGAACATGTTACCGACATGACTCAAGTTATCAATAAGGGTGAGCAAAAAATGGAAAAAGAGGATCACTCTGCCTGGCTCCATGCTGTCCCTCTAAACGATGGTTTAGGCAGTCAATGACCAATTCAACTCAAAAGCTTAAGTTATTAAGTGGAGGCCTAAGAATAATTTTATTATAATCTCTAACATGCTTGTCGTGCACAAAAGTTTTTTAAGCTTGAAGTGTGGACAAGGCATAAGTCCACCATGCCTTGCGCTGAAAACTTAATTTTTAAAGTTGTCAAATGAAGATCCATGAATAGTTTTATCATAGTCTCTAACATAGGTAAATTACCAATTATTTCTTCCTTATTGTTCCTAAAACAATGCTTCATCCCTAGTCTGCTCATTGGGTGAAAATCTGTAAAACACTCCCAATTGCTTGCCTATGTCTGATGGATCTTATTATTAAAATTTTTAGAATCCTGGAAGTGTCGCCCCTGCCTCAAACTCAAGACTTCCCCCGCTTAATCCAGAACCTGTTGATTATAATTATGGCTTTGGTGCAACAATTGATGTGCCTCTTGATTCATCAATGGTATCAGTTTAATTCAGATCCTCAATCCACACTTTTCATTTATTTATGTATTGCATGTATTGTTGCCAGATTTAACGTTGGCTTGTCTATTTATGATCTATTTCACCATTAGAATTTGAAAAAGAAGGAGAGAGAACTCCAAGCCAAGGAGGCTGAATTGAGAAAGAGGGAACAGGTACAACTTGTGTTTCTTTGCTTCTTTGTAGTGCTCTGCTTTGGTTTTCTTGTGGAAGTTCGCTTAGTTGATATTCAATCAGGTTGGAACACTCCTATACTTTATGCTGTTTCTTCCTCCCATTATTTGATATGGCGAGTTCTCTTAATTGACTTCTAATGAGATTGGAAGTTTGAAACATTCTTCTATTGTATGTTTTCTTACATAGTCCTTCTTATCTCTCTCTTTGTCCCCTTTAAGTTTCAAACTTCTCTATGGGAGGACATATTGTCCTCCTTGTTCTAATCTCGTTTCTCTAACCTATGAAATTTCTTTTATCCAGCAAAAGAGTGTACTGACTATTAAAATGTTATAGTTTTTTGTAGTCATTATGGAATCTGCACAATTGCATCATATTTACTTCTACAAGTGGACATGATTTGGGCAACTGAAATGGTCATGGCTAGAAAACAAGCTAATTCATGAATAGACTTTTCTTCTTAAATATGTTCTCTTCAGATAGATACTGATGTCTTTTATCTTATATTTAGAATGTGCAAGTTGATATTTTCTTTCAGATGAGTTGGTATATCTATTGCATTGTCAACTGAGTATTGACTTTTTTGTGAAGTATGGAAGCCTAGAAACTCACCACACATAATTTTAATTTCTATTGCTTTATTAAAATGCAGGAAGTAAAAAGAAAAGAAGAAGCTGCTGCACGAGGTAATTTAGGTTTAAGTTTAAGCTTGCTTACTTTTGGGCCAATTAGAATTGAATCAGCCTTTTGCTTTTTCATTTGCTAATTAAATTTTATAGTGTCCACTTTGTTCTTGTTGACTTTTTTTGCTTTCTGTTTTGGATTTGTCTTGGCATTCAATTGAGTGGTGGAAAAACTTCGCCATTGTCTATTCTTAAGCTGGCCACTGTTGTATTTACCTGGCTCCTGTTATGAGAAATTTCTTGAAGCCTAATTATTGTAGTATTCAATTAAGTACAGTAGCTAGGTATTTTTACTAAGATATTTGTTATTTGTTAAGTTGTCAGTCAGAGTTCCACCTTCAAGTATTTTTGTGTCTTTTGAGGACATAAATTTATAGAAAGTAGTGGTAGTCAATCGAAAGTCAAGAGCCAAAAAAAAAAGGTTTTCTTGAATTCATTTTTAAACAAGGAATGAGAAATGAATTGTTTCCTGGGTCCTCCGCTGTATTTCTAGAAACCTAAAGAAAATGGTTTTTGCATGATAGTTCATATAGCAGATAGCTTCCACATCACTCTCTGCTTTTAAAATTAATCTTGCACTCTCTGCTTTTCAACCATTTGCCATTCTTTTCTTCATGAACTGATTTTCTCAATCTGCAATAACTATTTGCTTGGTTATTTTCCTAAGCTGTATTACAATATTCTTGTGATTGTTTCTTTTTAGTATATTCGCTGGAATTGTTGGTTTTATTTGCTTGGATTAACCAAAAAATGCCTGTCTGTTCTGTAGATGACTTTATGCTAACTCGTTTCGAACAGTTAAACTGATAAACTTTTTTCTTGGAAAATGAATCACTTTAGTTTCTCTGTCCTTATTTTACCGTGATTAATTATCTTTGTATTGCAGCCGGAATTGTTCTTGCAGACAAAAATTGGCCACCATTCTTCCCAATTATCCATCATGATATTGCTAATGAAATTCCGGTTCATCTCCAGAAGTTGCAATATGTTGCATTTACTACTTTGTTGGGTAAATTATGCTAAGGCTTTTTTTTTTCCTTTTTTTTTTTTCCAGTTTTAATTATGATCAAGGTTGTCAAGATCAAGATCTTAAATAAGGGTAAAAAATATGAAGTTGTAGGATTGGATTGAGGATCATAAAATCCTATTACTAATGAGTTATGTCAAAAAACAATCATATGTATGTAAAAGTCACAAATAAGCATAATGTTATCAAAATCTCATCATGCATTAATAGCAAAAATCATAAGTCTCAAAAGTCTCAAATTATAAGATAAAACAGAATAATAATATACTAATGACATGAACACAGTCTTTTAAAGAGTTGGTGATGGTGAGTTTTCAGGGGTAGGGGGTTGATTTTGGATTTTGTATAGGGATAAGCTAGAATGCCGTGTTCTGGCATGGGCGATATGTGTTAGTTAATAATTCTTGTTATTGTTGCTGAGCTGTCATTAGTCGTCATTTTCTGTTGTTATTCTGTTCTTGATCTGAATTAGGCTCACTCTTATAAATAAGAGTGAGTAGGAGGAATAGGTGTGAATTGATTTTGGAATAAAATACCCTTTGATAGGGCTGCCCGCTATCTAGTAAGGCCAGCTTCTCTGGCTTACCAAACTGGTATTAGAGCTTGCGATTCTTGGAGATGGAGATGCGCATGTTGGAATGCATCCGTGAGCTCAAACACAGTGCCTCATTGATGTGATTGAATGTTGAGGAGCTTCGCTCTGCCTATTCTTGAATGGATGCTTTGATCACGAGGATCGAGAATCTCATGACAGAGATGGTGATGAAGCTAAGGACATTGCAGATGAATGTTAATGAAGAAGTAAATGGTGCGAATGGTGCCGTGAACAGAAATGGAGGCTGATTGACTACCTCTTCTCCTCAATTTGATTCCGACATGGCAACCAGACAGCGAATTATCAATTTAATTTTCAATGTTTGATGGATCTGATTTCAAAGGCTGGATATACAGATGCAAATAATTTTTTGAAATAGATGAAACTCCTCTGGATCAGAGAATTAGATTGATAATTATGCTTGCATTTAGAGGGAAAAGCTTTACAGTGGCATCAGAATTTTATGAGGAGGATGAATGTTGGAGAGATAGGATGGCTTGAGTATCTTGAACCCTTATGAGAAAGGTTTGGACATATTTTGAAGGTAGATCTAATATCTGAGTTGAAGAATTTGAAACAGGAAAGGCAGCGAGTTAGTATCAAGAAAAATTTGAGGAATTTCTGGTTGAGGTAGAATTGTTGGAGGAATGTGTCATTAGTTGCTTCCTTGGTGGTCTGAAACCAGAGATTTAAGCTTTGGTGAGAATGTTCAGGCTAAGTTCACTAACACTATGTATCTGGCACGTTTGCAAGAAGCCTCTGTTCATACTATGCATAACCAAAGTCCAGTTGATTTGAAGAGGACTCAGCCACTTACCACTATTTCCCCCACCTACACTTCCAGATCTTCTCTTACTCCACCTTCTGCCTGTTAAAGATGCTGGTTCATCAGTGGCAGAAAAAAATTCTTTGGCTGACTTGTTTCAAGAATTTTGAACATGTTTTGAGAGCCAAAATCTTTGCCTCCTCCTCGGGATTTTGACCATGCTATTCATTTAAAGGAAGAGAAGCCAATTAGTTTAAGGCCTTATAGTTATGGGCCTTTGTAGAAGGATGCTGTGGAAGGATTGGATTACGGAATGCTATTGAATGGTATTATTTGGCCTAGCAAAGGTGATTTTGCTTCTCCCATAGTTTTGGTCAAAAAGAAGGATGATACATGGTGTTCCTGTGTTGATTATAGAAAGTTTAATGCATAGACCGTCATGAATAAGTTTCCCATTCCAATTATTGAAGAACTCGTTGATGAAGTACAAGGCTTCAAATATTTCTTCAAGCTGGATTTCCAAGTGGGTTATCATCTAATTTGGATGAATCCAGCTGATATACATAAGATGGCTTTTAGAACTCATGAGGGTTTATATGAGTTTTTAGTTATATCAGTTGGGTTAACTAATGCTCTGCTACTTTCTCAGGTTTAATGAACATGGTTTTTTAAACCATACCTTTGGAAATATATCGTAGTTTTCTTTGGATGATATTCTAGTGTACAATGGCATGTGGCAACTTCATTTGCAACACCTTAGGACTACTTTGGAGACCTTAAGACAGCATACTTTGTTTGCAGAACAAAGCAAGTGCACTTTTGAGGCTACTAGCATTGAGGTCATGTCATTTCTGAACATGGTGTTACAGCAGATAAGAAGAAAATAGATGCAATGAGTTCATGGTCTGCACCCTCTAATATTAAATTCTTGAGAGGATTTCTAAGTCTCACAGGCTATTATAGGTGTTTTGTGAAAGACTATGGCTATGAGCAAACCACTTACGGATTTATTGAAAAAAGGAGCTTTTACTTAGAATGCAGAAGCTGAGACAGCTTTTAAGAGGCTCAAATCAGCCATGTCTTCCATGGGACTGAAAGTCAGAAGAATAATTTCTGAGATTCTGATAAATTTATTGTGTTTTTATGATTTAAACTGTTAACATTGATGGTGTGTGCTAACCTGCTTTTGTTGACTAAGATAGTGGCTATCTCTCTAGTTTTCAGCTTGATGGAGATGTTGTTTTGATTTGAATTTGTGGTCATAATATGAAATATTGCTAGGACTGGAGAATTTTTTAAGTCATGCTATGCTATTGTATACCCAAAACTTATCTAAGCCATTGAAGATGTCCCACATTTAATGATGAAAGGTGACATCATGCAGGATTAGTGTTGTGCCTTGCATGGAATATTGTAGCTGTCACTACAGCCTGGATTAAGGGTGAAGGTTAGTTTAGATATGGAATAAGAATCTTTCTGGGATTTAACTTCTTGAATTATGTGTCTGACATTCTGGTTCTGTGCATGTGGAACTTGCCCTTGTAGGTGTAAAAATATGGTTCCTTGCCATAATCTACTTCATAGCAGGAGTACCTGGAGCATATTTCCTGTGGTATCGCCCATTATATCGTGCCTTTGGGTAATAACTTCTCATGTTTAGATGGGTTGGTTATTTTTACTATTTTTTTAATACTTAATTAAGCAATTACAAGCATTTCTTTATATATCTTCACTTGTGTAAGACAAAAATTTTCTTGGCAAGCTGGGGTATTGTTGGCTTACAATGAAGCAACCTTGTGGCTTTGAGATTATCAAATACTCTTGGTTTTGAGGATCTTCAATTTTTGAGAGTTTATTTAATGGCAGCCATGGAAGTTTTGGAGTACTCAAGAAAACAAAACCAATGCAACTGAATTCTGATCTGATCTGGTTGGGATAGAATTCAACAATTCTGTTGAAACACTACCTGTATATCAATTTCATGTCTTTTATTAATTGCTTTGTTAAAGTAAGCTGCATTGGTTGCTTTTTGTTGTTACAACAAACAACAACAACAAGAAACCTTTTCTCATTAGGAATCAATGAATTGGTTGTGCCTAATGTCTCTTAGGCAAATTAGACAAGAAACATTTTTTGCTGTTACAACAAACAACAATGACAAGAACATTAACAAGCTTTTTTTTATTAGGTGGGGTCGACTATGTGCATGTTTGGAATTGCGGTAGGAAAACGCGTTAGTATAGAAGCATCAAATTGGGGCTTCCCGTGAAATGTGGTTTTGAGGAGAACTACCGCGTTTCCAAACGCACCTTATATGGATCAATTGACGCCATAAAGTCCTATAATAAATCATGTTTTTAGACAAATCATTTAATTTTAAATCCTTTTAAATAGTTTTTATTATGATTTTTCTTCGTCTCCCTCTACCTTTGATTATTAGACTACTTTTCATCTAATTTATTCTCTTTACTAGAGCTTTTATGGATCTTCTCCATACATATCCAAGTCATCTAAGGTGTGATTCTATAATTTTTTTCACAATAAGTGCGATATTCACTTTCTCTCTAATAAATTTATTTCTAGTTTTATTTTGTTTGGTATCTTCACTCATCCAACGTAACATTCTCATTTCTGTAACATTAAGCTTATTCTCTTGTTGGCTTTTTATTGCCCAACACTTAGTTTTGTACAACATTGTAGGTTTTATAGTTGTGCGATAGAATTTATCTTTAAACTTTAGTGGTACTCTTCTAGTACAAATAACACTAAAGTACTCTTTATTTCATCCATCCTGTTTGAATTCGATATTTTATATCTTACTCTATTTTCCTATCATGTTGTATGATGGATCTAAGATATTTAAACTGTGTGACTTGTGATATGATATATTTTTCAATTTTCACTTCTGTACTAGAACTAGTGTATCTCTTACTAAACTTACATTTCATATACTCCATTTTACTTTTACTTAAATGGAATTCATGTACTTCTAAAGTTAATCTCCACATATGTAACTTTTCATTCATTTTTTCTCTCGATTTTTTAACTAGGACTATATCATCAACAAAAAGTATGTGTTGTGGTGTCGGCTATTGGATATGTTCAGTGAATATATCCAATAATAAAATAAAAAGATAAGGACTCAAAGTTGACCTCAGATGTAAACCAATAGTTATTGGAAAAATCTTCTATCGGTTTATCTTTTGTTATTACATTAATTGCAACCTCATTATACATATTTTGAATTATTCGAATGTAAGCAATACAAATTCTTTTTTTCTTTAGAGCCTTCCATAATACCTCTCTTGGTACCCTATTGTACGCTTTCTCCAAATCAATGAACACCATGTATAAGTCTTTTTGATTCTTCGATAAAATAGTTGTTCACCGAGTCATAGTCTTATTGAGGCTTTTGATGGACAGTGTGATTATCTACTGCTGTTCATGTCATGTAGAGTATTCTAAGGGAAGAGAATAAGGTTCTCCAATATATTTATTGTAATTTGGTGCTTTCAACTTGATAACAATGATCAAATATTGAAGGTTATGTTGATGCCATTATCTTGTAATAGAGTACTTTCGATGGCATGGCATTGCTATGATGATAGGATTTCAGCCTTTCTAAAAGAGTTCAGCTAATGGGTATCTAATGAAACTGGAGGGTTTTATTGTTTCAATATTGTTCATATATTATAAGCCCTGCACCCCCTCCACCCCACAAAAAAAAAGGGAGAATTATAATAAAGGACCAAAAAGTAAAGAAATTTATTCTTAAGGACCTGTTACCATTTGTTTTAGGATAATTACCACTGTGTTTAGCAACAATTAGTTGAACCTAGAGGTAAAGGTCCTTAAAAATAAATTTTTTCACTTCTTGGTCTTTAAACGTAATTTTCCCAAAAAAAAACCCCCTAATTTTTCAGGTTGATATGTTGTCCACCATGCTGCACTCTTGTTTTCTTCCCCCTGATTTTTTAATTGCATTTTCCACTTATTGTGTCTTACTATTTCATATATTTCATTGCTTCTGTCTTAAATCAATAACATTCAACAAAATGTGGGAATCCTGCCCTGACAAATAGTTCTGGTTTAATGCTTTAGAAGCGTGGTTGAGATCTTGGGAAGGAAAATATGCGTTTGCGTTCTGATCCTTCTACTTTGGCCACACTTGCTTTTGAATTTGCTAAATTGTTATTTTTGCAGGAATGAGAGTGCTTTAAAGTTTGGATGGTTTTTCTTGTTTTACCTGGTACATTGATTATATTTCTTAATGCACATAAGCTATTGCTTCAAAAATCAGGAATCTAATTATCTACATTTCTGTTTTGTTTACAGCTTCACATAGGATTCTGCATCCTAGCTGCGGTTGCTCCTCCTATAGTTTTTAAAGGAAAATCCCTGACGTGAGTCTCTTACAATTTATATTTTCTAATTAACACACAAATGTTACTTATCACTTTTGTGGCTTTAATTTTGATAAGGAGACTGGGCATTTTAAATTCATCTTCTTAGTGGATGATAGGGGCCTTGTATGTCAGTTTTAATGAAGTAAACGGAACAGTACATCGATGGAGAGAGTGTATGCTTATATATATATATAGAACTTGACTTGAATGTAGGACATATACATATCATCCCTACTTCAATTACTTGGCTGAAACCTTTGTAGTGTGGTCCAAGGAATGACCAAGAGAATCATACATTTGGCGAGTGTTAAAATGAGGGGTTTAATGAGACTGTTTGGTATCTATTAAAGAGCTTGAGTTATTATTTTATTTTATTTTTTCTTTCTAAGGATTTCGTGCTGTCTATTCATTGATACAGAGGCATTCTTTCTGCCATAGATGTGCTGGGTGACCATGCTTTGGTTGGGGTGAGTATGCTTGTAGTGAATTATTTATTATTCCTGCGTCTGTTTTATTATTAAGCATTTGCATTTTTTAAAATTGTTGAAGCAAATTTTAGACTTGCTAGTCTAATTCAATATCTACAAGAACCATGGCAGATAGAATCGTTGCACATATTACAGGAACCAACAGATATATGATGCTTTATTAAGCATAGACATTGACATGGACAAGTGACATGACAAAATCACACAAAAGACACCAAATCCTAAAACTTATAGGACAAGGACATGACATATATATATATATAAAATTTAAAATTGCTAAGAATTAATTGTAGATTGACAATTTCAAGCCGAGGAAGTTAGGAGTTTCAGCTACCTAAAAGAGAAAAATGTAAAGCCCACATAAATGAAACACAAGATTTTGCAGACAACAGAACACTCAAATTTGATCTCAGAGTAACCATGGAAGGAAAGGTGAAGTGCACCTGTTGGCTGAATGACTAGGCGGGAGCCCTTCTCCTTCAAAGCTTTGCGTTGACTTACTGAGACAAAATGGGTCCAACAAAAGCTACAAGACAATCAGAATGGGTCCAAAGAGGGTGAAGTGCACCTTTTCGATGCTGTGACTTGCAACTGCGGTGACTTGTGTTATTGGTGTTTGAAGGATGATAAGGGGAGATAGGTTGCAGCCTAGGTTAGAAAAGAGAATGGGGAAAAAATGAAATGGGTCCTTCTTTTTGGGTCATTCTAAAATGGATTTTGCTTAAAACGCCTCAGCTCTTATTTTCTTTTAATTTAATTTCAAATCGCTGTGTCCAGTCATGTCCTGCCATGTCTGAGTTGTGTCCGGCTCATGTTGGGGCCAAAAAAGAGATATTTTTTATTCAGACTCGTATTAATGCATTTTGGACACGTGCATTAGTGTGTCCTGGCAGTGTCCAAGTCTGACATATGTCCAGCATGCTGACATGCCACCAAAATGGTGTGTCCATGCTTTATAGATTATGCTGCTTCTGAATGATCATTCAGTTTACTTCTCTCCCTTTTCTTGTAGATTTTCTACTTCGTTGGATTTGGATTATTCTGCCTTGAAACATTGATCAGCATCTGGGTTATTCAGGTTTAATTATACTTCCCCCTGTAGAATCTTATAACCACATGCACCCCGCACCAAATGCCATGATTTCTTATGACTAATCTATTGGTTTTATACAGCAAGTATATATGTACTTCCGTGGAAGTGGTAAGGCTGCTGAGATGAAGCGCGAAGCAGCGAGAGGAGCAATGAGGGCCGCAATATGATAAATCACCTTGTTAAGGTAGTATGGGTACCTTGTATATGGAACTATTTGTAAATTACTAGTTAACAGTAAAGCCCCCTAAGAGTCGATGGTGAGGGCATTTGCTGATCTACATGAGTTCATTCGAACTCCTGGGTCGTCATTATACTAAAAGGAAAAAATGAAATTGCAGATAGAAATATCCAATTGAGCGTGATTTTTGTTTATATCTCGTGTATGTGTCTTGTTTGACATGCTACCTGTAGATTTGGTTTGTTAGTGTGGAGGCAGAGAGTCTAGACACAGGCTGGACCTGGTAGAGTAGAACATGCTATAATTTTGTTTAATTTAGAGTTTTAATTTCCTGTTTCACTTTATTGTAAGATGTATAGAAACTAGATCTTTCAATCTTAAAGGACCAATACTAGACGCAAATTTGTTGCCAGACCCAGACAATGATAAATTCTTGTATAAATTTAATCTACTTATTTTTGGTGGAACAAGCCAAAGAAAAATAGCTACAAGCATATATTAATCAAATAATCAACTTTTTGGTGGGCTCTACTTTTGATTTGTCAATGTGGTTATTTTTTGTTTGCTTAGTTTACTAAAAAAATTGGTAGATTAAGTTTATAATTCTTCCCAGACAATAGCATTACTCTCTCAAGACAATGAGCTCTGAATTTGCCTACAGTGCTGAATTTGTACATGTGGCTGTTTTTGGAACTGTTTCTGAAAAAAGAAAGGAAACTGTATATGTGAAGTTTTCTGTGGAAAGGAAACTTGGGTGAGGCTACCATCACTCGAATGCAATAATCTATGTGCCGGTTTGTGCATTTTGAAATTAGTCAGGAAGTATGAATACGAGGGGGGTGTGAATGGGATTACCAACTTCCAATGTGAGGTTTAGAAATGGGTCAAATATAAGAATAACTAAGGGTTAGTTCATTTCCAGTCGAAACTACTTGATTACAGCTATTGTGGAGATCTAGTTTGACAACCCCGTGGACCTCCGAGTCCTAGATGTTGGTTGCTCTCAACCAGGTGCTTCTCCAATGCAAATTCTCTTGATCAGAGAGACGTGAATCTAACTGTACAATTTAATCAACTAAAAACTAGATCTTTTAACACCAGATTTTAAGTTTTCACTCTAAACCTTAGACGGTTCAGTTCCTACAAGTTATCTCCTTTATTGCACCTCCAGTACTGGTACATGCTTCTTCTTGGTACTTGAACTGAAAGTGTGGCTTACTGTTTTGTGCTCTTACTGAAAAAAAGTTAGGCCTTTCCATTGTTCTAACTGACTACTTCACTGATAGTGCTGATGAGAATCAATATCCGATTCTGCGACGGACGGAATTGCTCCGATTCTGCCAGTCCCAAGAAGAGCGCGAGGTCTGATCATTGATCCTAACATGCATGTAGTGGAACATAGTCGAGCTTTCGGGAGACAATGTCTCACAGCTGCACTGATTGACCGCCGATCCTTCACTGTATCGCGCGTGGAAGGGATTATCAAATACTATTGGCAACTTAGAAGTCATGTTCAGGTAGTGGGTCGGGATAATAACTTCATTTTGAGAATGAGGATGATCGAGAGTTCACATACTGTAATGGTCCTTGGGCAGTACGCAGCGGACTGGTGGCCTAATCTGGTCCTTAGAGCCTACCTTTAGAATATGAATTTCTTGATCTTGTTCATAAAATTCAAGAAATAGATCAGAACCAGGTTATGGCTATCCCAAGGAACATTCACTTCATGAGAGCTCGTGTTATGTTGGAACCCTACAAACCACTTTTAATGGGGCAACTTTTGAGACTATTTGAGGAATATGTAGCTGGGGTTCAGTGTCTGTACGAGAGGGCTTCCAAATTTTGTTGATGTTGAAGAACCCTAGGTTCAGCAAGAACTTGATGAACAGGAATCATATTATGCAGAATTTCCATGTGGATTATGTTGTTGAAATAAGACAGCTTCCAAAGATTCTACCATCACCCATCAAACTCCCTTCCCCCAATTTTTCAGTTTAACCCTTGGGAAGGTGTGCACATTCCGGTTCCTGTTTTCCATGAAGATGATGAAGCTGGAAAGCAAGATGCAGATAATCAAGATCATGGCCATGCATGTTTAAATATTCCAACGTGACTTGACGAGACCTGGATTAAATCCATGGATAATACCTCCAAATCCTCCCCCATCGCCAGATAATCCTCCGTTAGACTACTCGCCGAACGATCCTATGTTAGATATTATCAGTAATGAGGTGGTGCCACCTAGTACGGTTTTCATTATCCATTACCAGGTGTCAATGAGGAAAATCGTCAAATCATGGAACCTATGTTAGGCATGCAACTCATATGGGGATTATGCTATAGGCCAAGGGTCGTATGCGGTAAGGGTGGATATGAGCACTTCTTCTGATGTTAATCACCTTCCTCATTGACACCTGAAAGTGGCCGTCAAAAGGGAAAAAAAAAAAAACAAATAAAGACCTTAGGAATTGATTTCTTGACTTATGAACCAGATGAGGATGAGCCTATTGAAATGAATACAGAGATGCAGCTTCAAGAAAATCACCAATTTGCTTTTGTGGGCGTTCTACGGTCCGAGAAGCCGGTTTTGGGCAGAGTGGCCTAATATGGGATTAACTAACTCGTTGGATGATTTCTGGTATTCTGTCAAACCCTCATATATATATATATATATATAGACACATATACACATCAAAGATGTGTTTAAGTGAACAGAGTTGACAACTCTAGTCAGTAGTCACTGGGTTAGCAAAAGCCATTGAGAAAAAGATTCTGCAAGAGAGTCTTAATTTAATGCATAATCCAAAAAAAATGAACTGAAGAGGAAGTGTGCAGATAGTGGATGGTTCTTATACAATTACCCGAAGTGAAGGAAATTGTGGAACAAAGGACACTGTGTTCATGAAACAGAGGAAAAGGAAATATCTCAAAATTTTAAACAAATCTCGACTGATCTTATGGCTGTGAAAAAACGGAAGATAGAGGAGCTTCAGGAAATGTCAAACTTCTGGGAGGAGAAGAAATTATTAATTTGTCCGAAGGTGTTTTGTTTAATCAACAACGATTCCTATCATTGCAAATTGGGTTTAAGGCAAAAGAAAATCCACGGGGGCCATGAAGGTAGAAGCATCAGGCAACTCCTTAGGGAGCAAAAGCTTAACTTTTTGTGTCTTCAAGAAACTTAATGTAAGAACCATAGACTAGCTAAGTTATGTAAATCTTAGGGTTTTGATAATTTTGTACATTAGAAAGCTGAGAATAGGAACGGTGGACTGGCTTTTTCCTGGAAATCGCCTTCTGTTGTTAAATTAAAACAAGCTTCCCTTGACTGGTTGCATAGTCTTATATCTTCTCCTTTTCATCAGTTTTGCTTGACTGTAGTATATGGACCTGCATACAACAGCAAGATACTTTGCCAATTTCTTGATCAAACGCATGAATTTTTGACCGAACCATGGTTGTCTATTGGAGACTTAAATCAGGTTCTGGATGCCGAAGATAAACTTAGCTCTTCTTCAAGACTCATGGGATCACATAAATTTAGGAATGTTATTAATCACACTGAACTGGTAGAAATTCGAAATTGGGGAGGATGGTTTACATTGACTAATAATCGAATTAACGATAAAGCAGTTCGGGAAAGTTGGATAGGGCTTTAGACAATAACGACCGTTTGAACTTTCTCCTGGATTGCTATATCTTAACCCTTCTATAGTTGCTTCGGATCGTGCACCCTATGTTCTCGACACTGAAAAAAAATAATACAAAAAGATTGAGTCGCTTCCATTTTGAAGTAATGTGGCTCCAACATCCTCGATGTACACAAGCGGTTGACATAGCATAGAATCAAGCAGTTAATGGCTCATCATCATATTGATTGCTTTCAAGATTAAAGAATACAGAAGTTAAAATTCTGCAACCAGAATCACTTTGAGCATGTGCAACAGAAAATTCAGGAACTAAATCATGAACTACATCAATTACGGGAAAATATTGGTCAACAAGTGAGAAATTAGGACAAGGAAATTTGTGATAAATTAAATTTTTTATTGGAATAATAATCAGATAATGAGGGGTCAAAGATCTCATCAAATGTGGCTCTTACATGGACATAGAAACAAGTATTTTCACGCCATTGTTAAAAAAAAAAAATGTTAGGAGGATTATTCAAATTAAGAATTGCCAGAGCCAGTGGATCGCAAACCTAGAGGATATCGAACAGGAACTTCTCTTGTATTTTAGGAACCTTTTGGCTCCTAATAAAATGTATGATGAACTAGAATTGCAGGAATTTCTTGCTCAATTACCTATCCCAACACTTCAGACAGAACATCTTATTAGCTGTAGCAACCTTTTACAACATTAGAGATTGAAACTACTCTTTCAGATGGAAAGCTTTAAAGTACCAGGACCAGATGGATTTCTTCCAATTTTCGTTCAACATTTCTGGCCTGTTATTTTGCAGGAAGTTTGATATAGTTTACTCCTTCCTTAGAAGAGGCCATTTGCTCAAGGAATTGAATCAAACAGACAAAATCCTGATTCCTAACTTAGAGGCACCTCAAACTTTCAATGATTTTCCAAAATGCATTTATAAGAGGGAAGAACATATAGGACAATATTACTATTACTAGAAAAATACTTCACTGTATCAGAAATTGCAAGAGACAAAAATTCCACCATGTAGCAACAAAGATAGACTTGTGTAAGGCTTATGACAACTTATCATGGCAATTTCTCCATCAAGTTCTAAAAATAATGAAATGTGTTACAACAGTTCAATATAGAATTGTGTCGAATGGCTGGGCATCAAACTTTTAAGCCAGCACAGGGTCTTAGAAAAGGAGATCCTTTATCTCCGTATTTCTTCATCTTGTGTATTAATATTCTTTGGATTATGGTTTTTCAGGCTAACATTGAAGGTCTTATTCCAGGGATTAAAGCTAATCGCTCTGCTGTAGCAATGAACTGCCTTCTTTATGCAGATGATCTATTGTTCTTTACCCAACCCAATACTTAGGTTTGCTAAAATTTAGCTGGCTACATTCAAATATTTGGATAGTGGTCTGGATTAAAACCCAACCCTTCAAAATCTGAAATGGGATTCAGTCGTAACACTCCTAGAAATTTTAGACAAATCCTAAGTGGCATTTTTAATGTCAGATAGGTAATGGGATTAGGTAAATATTTGGGAGCCTATGTTGATAGAAACTGTAGGGACAGAAGAGCAGCTAGTGGTCTTATTGAGCAATTGAATTCATGACTTCAATGGTGGCAAGCTAATTTACTTTCACAAATGGGAAGATTGACACTGATCAAATGGGTCTTGGCCGCTATTCCCATATACACTATGACTCATGTTAAACTTTTAAGTATGGAAATCAAGACTTGTGAACAAATATTTAAAGGTTTCCTCTAGGGAGACTGCTTGGTTAAAAGTACACGTCCACATGATCTCTTGGGGCAAAATTTGTCAACCAAAATTGAGAAGGGGACCTGGTTTACAAAACCTTAAAGTGAAAACAGTGCCCTTATAGCTAATGAGGTCTGGAGAATTATATCCAATGAAGAGAGCTTGGTTGGATAGGTGTTCAAACATAAGATAATCATTGATTTGAATGGAATGCACCTTGAAGTTTCGTCCTTCGCTTCCCAATCTTGAAGTAATTGGTCTCTTACTGTTATTGTCACGAGGAACCTGAGTTGGTTAGTTGTGGAGTGAAGCTCTGTGGAAATAGCGTCCAAGCTTAGCATTCACATTTTCGACCGCTACCTAACAATATCCAAGTGGCTAAGGATTTCATCATTCTGAATGAGCAGAAATGGGATTATGAAAAATTAAAATGTATTTATTTTGATGTGGAGGCAAAAAGGATGAGTCAGCTCCCGATTCCTATGTTTGCTGGCCCTGACAAATTAATTTTGAATGCACATTCTTCTGGGCAGTATAAGATAAGAAATGGATATAATATGTTAATTACTTGACCAGAACAATAACTTAAGGAAATGTTCACGTTGACATGGCATAGTGGGAATGGGCGGAAATATGGAAATTGGAACTACCTCAAAGGTTGTTACTACACTTTTGGAAAATTCTGAGAAATGCCTTATCTCTGGGACAAAACTTGATCAGAAGGAATTTTAAATTTAAGGTCAGTCTTTTTGGTTGTCCACAAAATGTAGTCATAAATAATCTTTTCCTGAACTGTAATCTCGGTAGAGCAGTGTGGTTTCAGTAAAAAGTGTTCTTGTCAGTTCAATATTCTTGAGATTTTATCTAGCTGCCATTTTTTATCAATGAAGTGTTCAAGGCTAAAAGGGGAACTAAGATTTCAGATAAAAATTGTTTCAATCAGTCTATGAATCAAATCATATTCTCATGAGTATGGATCCTAAAGTGGAATTGTAAATTGTCAGTAAATGGGATTCGATTCTGTCCCTTCTTCTTTACTAGCCTTTGCTGTCCAACATCCTCATTTAATTTCTAGCTGTTATTGTTTCCGTTTCTTGGCTGTGTCTTCAATTCTTATATTTAATTTAAAGTCAGCTATTTATTTTTAGTATATTCCCTCTTAATTTTTGATTGTATTTGAGTTATTTTCTTTCCTTCTTTGGTTCTTCCTGTAACGGCTCTCTATGGCCAGCCATAATTTTTGTTTAATCTATATTTCTCTAATTAATTCGAATAAGATGAATATTATTCTGTAAAAATTCTCTCTTTTTCTTTATAGTATCAGAGCTATGTTTGATAAACCACCCATCACCTTTGGCCATTTAAGGGCCTTGAACACTGAAGCTATTGAATAGCAAAATACTTTTGCTTTGAGCACCACTTTGGGCAATCCTAATGATTATGTGGATTTTGCCAACAATGGGTTGTCTTCTCATCCCAACTTTAATGAGTCATCAGTGATCATTATTGGGCATAGACTCAATGAAAATAGTTATAGACAATGATCCTCTAGTGTCCTAATGTATGTAAAAGGTAAAGGAAAATATGGCTAAGTCATAGGAGCCACGCCTAAACCAAGTCTCTCTAATCCAAAATTCTTTGTCTGGGATGCTAAAAATAACATGGTAATGTCATGGTTAATTAATTCCATGACATTTGACATTGGTGAGAACTTTATTCTTCTCAAAACTGCCAAAGAAGTTTGGGAAGCTACCCACGAAACCTACTCCACTAGTAAGAATACAATGGAGTTATTTGAAATTGAAGGGGTTCTCTGACTTAAGGCAAGGGGATTTAACTAAGATCTAGTATACCTCACTTCTTAACAAACATTGGTAGCAACTTGATGTCTTTAAGACCACTATTTGGAGCTACAATGAGGAGGCAGCCAACTACAAGCAAATTATATAGTGAAAACATACCTTTAAATATGTAGAGGTGTATGGGAAGATCATGGGAATTAAACATTTCCCTACCCTTCATGAAGCTATTTTAGAAGTAAAGAGAGAGGAAAGTCATAAAGAGCTGTTCCATGGACTTTAAAGCACGCAAAACAATGTTGAACTCTTTACTTTAGCCATTAGGGGTCTATCTAGACTAAATTTTAACAAGAAGCAAAAGGGGGAGGGTAGACCTTGGTGCAAACAATGCCTTAAATTTGGTCACTCTAGAACTTACATGGCAAGCCATATAATTTGATATCACAGCCTAAAAATGAAACCAAATTGTATTGTGTTACTATTGAAACTACCATTTTTAGCCATGAATAGTTTGATCTCCTCCAAAAGCTCTTTGTTAGCCAAAATTCCACCACAAATAACCTTCTAAAGGCAATCAATTTTTTAAGAATATTGCCTATTCAGGTAAACTCTTTGCCTTGAGTTCTAACATGATAAATGAGCATACTTGAGTAGTTGATTCTGGTGTATCTTATCACATGACAAATAATTCATCTTTATTTGAAGAAATTTACCCATGCACCACACTTTAAGAAGTAAAAATAGCAAATGGTACTATTGCATATGTCTCAAGTCTAGGTACTATTAAAATATTTGACCATCTTCTCTTTTTTTTTTTTTAAATTACTTTTAGTTCCAAGTCTTAAATTTAACTTGTTGTCTATTAGTAAAGTGCTCAAAGATAACAATTGCATTGGTCAATTTGTGGATAGTGAATGTATTTTTTAAGACTTGGAATCTAAGAGGATAATTGCAATGCTAAGGCAGTGGTTGGACTTTATCTTATTGATATGACATATGACAATAAGATTGGGTACAATGTTAATAAAAGTGCTAATTTACTATTATGGCACTATTGTTTAGGCCATCCTAATATACAATACATGAAATGCTTGTATCCTAAATTATTTAATAAAAATTATGCTACTATTGAATGTGAAATTTGTCAAATTACCAGATACACTAAGTTTACTTATCAACCTAAAGTAATAAACTATTTCACCTTTTCCAACTCATTCATAGTGATGTTGGGGTCCTTCCAAAGTTCAAAGGCATTTGGGTGTTTGATAATTTATCGCTTTTGTGGATGATCAAAACTAGATTGATATAGGTGTACTTAATGAAATAAAAATCCAAGATACCAACTATTTTCAAAACTTCCACCATTTTATCCAAACCCAAGTTCAAACTCTTATTAAAATTCTTCATTGAAATAATGGTAAGGAATACATTAGTAATCACCTTGTTTCCTATTTAGTTGAGAATGGCAGCCACTACCAAAGCTCTTGTATACATACTTCTCAACAAAATGGCCTAGTGAAAAGAAAAAATAGGCACCTTCTTGAGGTTGCTCAGTTTATCATGTTTACCATTCATGTCCCAAAAATGTTATCAGGAGAAGTGATATCTACTTCTACTTACCTCATTAATAAGATGCCTACTAAAGCCTTAAACTACTAGGTTCCTTGCACTACTTTTCTTAAAGAGTTCCCTCGCACTCAAATAATCTCTAATTTATCTATCAAAATGTTTACCCTTTTTGATATAATACTAGTAGGCATGCTTATTGGAGTACAACAAGTTTGAGAAGCCCTTATTCATCAAGAAACCCAAATCATTCAAAAGTGTATGATTTAGGTCCAAATGGCTTATAAAGGGATGCCCATGCTCAAGAGGCCCAAATTGTGCTAGTAGATGTCCAAGAACTTTAAAGAGCTCAAGATAATCTCTATGTTGGATGTCTGCTCAAGTTTAAAGCCTAAGATCCATATTTATTCAATTCAGAACATGCTGGATGTCACTCAATTTTGGTGAATGCTTTCATACTCATTTTACAAAGTTTTCAAATGATTAATGGATCAATCTTGAATCTTAAACTCTTAGCTTTCATGTCATTTTGGAATCATCCTTATTGGAGCTTCCAAACACGAGATAGAGCTAGTAAGAAGCACATGTTAGGCATGCTGATCTTGCAGTTGAATTGGACTTTGGACATGAGATCTCCTTAAAGATGCAAAAGTGGAAGTCCAAGTGGAAGCTTAATGTCCTAAGAAGAGTCCATGGAGCAACTAGAGTCAATATACAACATGGGAGAGTCCAAAGAAGCCTTGATCATGCCAATTGGAGTCCAATTACAAGAGATTAAGAATCATGTGTCAATCACGTGACTTTTAATGAAGTATGAATATCCTATGTGACTACTTAAAGGAGCTGATCAGTTTTGGGAAGGATTCTTTATGAATTTCATTATTTATTTATTTTATTATTTTTAGGACTTGGTCAAAGATTTTATCTTCGAGATTAAGTTAAAATTAGTATCCTAATTTTGTTTCTTGATTTTAGGCACCGTTTAAAATATTTCTAATCAGATATTAGTATTTAACTTTTATTAGAATTTTAGACTTTTAGAAACTTTGCCTATAAAGGCTTCCTATTGTACTCTATTTTCAGATTATGAATGACTTTGAGTATTATTCAATTCTCTATAAGGCTTTTGCTTCTTTGTGTTCTCTGAAAGTTCACGTGACTTATCAAATGATTGGTCTTTCTTTATGGCATTTTGAGACTAGGGTTCTAAGAGACAGGTTCTCTTAGGGTCTTTCTTTTGACCAATATTCTTATTTTCTAGTCGATATCTGGCAAAGTGTCATCTTGTTGAAGATTCTTATAACAAGGTTCTTAGAGGGTCTTGCATCACTCTTTGTTCACCTCCACAATACAAACAAACTTGATTATAGATCTATCAAATGTGTGTTTATTAGGTATTCCCTATCTAAAAAAGGTTATAAATGTTTCTTTCCTACTTTAGGAATTTTTTTTGTTTCCAAAGATGTCACCTTCACCAACCTTATTTTTCAAAAGTCTCCATTTAGGGGAAGAACATGAACTATCATAAGTAATGAAAATTTTTCATAGAAGAATCTCAACTTCAGATCCATACTGGTACTATTCTTGATATTAGAAATAATACTCCTACTATCATCCATTAGAATGTAAATATTTTGTAGGTAGGTTGTGATTTTGTAATTAGTAGGAGGATATTCTATAATTAAGACATTACTATGTAAACTATAAGTCATAAATGACTTGTCTTGTACATCTTCCTATAAA
The DNA here is from genome assembly GCA_026724425.1 of Erythrophleum ivorense. Lineage (NCBI taxonomy): Eukaryota > Viridiplantae > Streptophyta > Magnoliopsida > Fabales > Fabaceae > Erythrophleum > Erythrophleum ivorense. Next base: position 5,114,555 of record JAIUCV010000030.1, read on the forward strand.
TTCAAAATCTTGTGTAGGTTAAACTCATTGACTACATTTCACTTAACGGTTTTTTTTTGCTTCTTTCTTTCCATATTTTATATGGTATCATAGCCCTTTATTTTTTGGTTTGCCACCCTTTTCTAATGATTGTGCATCATTCTAGTCACTGTGTCTAACTTGATCTTCACTCAAACCCTTACTAAACGCCTCAGATGTTGCCAGCTAGTCAATACCTCTTGTCGAAACTCTTAACATTGTCACACACGTCGCCATGCACCAAATCTAAGAACTGATGTTTGCCTATAGGCTAGCATGTGACATTGCCTCTTCAACTATTGTCTGCCCAAAAGTGGTTGTCGACCTCTTCTTTATCTAGCCCTGCCCTTCCTTTCTATGCTTGGGTCTTGTTTGTAGTAGTTTGAGGCTACTCTCTTTTGTTCATATTACTATACTTCCTTGTTTTGCAATTTTTCCAAATTTGTTTCCTTTTATAGCTCCTTTCAACTAAATTTCATCATGTCTAATGCTATTTCAACTTCCTTAGCCTAAAAGTTGGGTACTTTTTTTTTACTACATTTTACAAGAAACCCTATTCTCACTCTTGAAAGTTAGATGGCTCTAATTATATAGCTTAGGTGGCTTTAGTTGAACTTTGTTTTCTTGGCGAAGATTATGAGGATCACTTAGTGAAATAGGATGATGACATTTCAGTGTCTGATCAGCCTACTTGGAAGAAAATAGGCTATCAATTATTTGGTGTATTATGTAATTCGACTAAGTGTAATTTATGGTATATTTTGTATAATTATAAAACCTGTTATACCTTATGGCAAAAGGCCAAATTTATGTATATTAATGACATTCAACATGTTCGTGCTCTTGTTACTGGAATGATGAATTTGAAGTAGCTAGATATTGATATGAACACTTACTTGGTAAAGGTCAAGTATGTGAAATAGGAATCTAATGAGTTAATGCCAATCTCCATTGATGCCTAGGAATAAGAGCGATAACGAGACAAATTTTTCATGGTTCTTACTCTTGCTAGGTTGAAATTAGACCTTGCTCTTTTTTGTGATCAAATTCTTTTTAGTCTTGATGTTTCATCCTTTGATAATATTCTTGCTTAATTGCAATGATTGATCATCTTGTAGAATAAGACTGTGCCACTTAAGACCTTTATCTTTGCTCAAAACATAGTGATCACAATTGGAATTAGAGACATGGTGGACATAATGATGGAGCTTGCAACAATGGGCAACAACCCTATTACATATATTGCAACAAATTAGGTCAAAACTATGACTGTTGGTATTCACTACATGGCCACCTTAAGATGGCCAATGCCGTTTTAATAGAGAATGCAAACATTTCTCATATTGATGAATGCCTTCTATAATGCTTTCTTGCAATATCAAGCCACTAAGCACACTATTTTGCAGCTTGTCTCTCTTAATCCTTATCCTATGGGCCTTAGATCCTTGACTCTAATGCTACCAATCGTATCTTTGGTAACTCACATCTTGATACTTCTTCTTCGCTTACTATTATTACTCTTACTACTGGCTCCAAAACAATTGCCAAAGGTATTGGTTAAGCATGACCCTTTCCCTCCTGACCTTTGGCCTTTATTCTTTACAATCTTCGTTGCCCTTTTAATCTTGTTTTAATTAGTAAACTTAGCCAAACATTTAGCTGTACTCTCACTTTCTTAATTCATCTGTGGTTGTATTTTTGTTTTGGTCATCTTAGTCTTATCAAACTTCAGCATAGGGTGCCTAATCTCTCGTCTTTGTCAACTTTAAATTGTGAGTTATGTTCTTTTCCTAAAAGTTATAGCACTAGAGTCATCTCTCTTTTTTCTCTTGTTCACTTTGATGTTTAGGGATCGAGTCATACATGTTCAACTTTAGGCTTTCAATCTTCTATCACTTTTATTGATGATTATTCTCATTCTACTTGGTTATTTTCAATGAAAAATCATTTTGAATTGTTCTTTATCTTTCAACAATTTTGTAATGAGATTCATAATCAATTTCACGCTTTTATAAAAATTTTATGCAATGATAATGCCCATGAATATTTCTTTGCTTTTTTTTTAAAATTTCATGATTGCACAAGGCATACTTTATCAATCCTTTTGTGCTTATACACCTCAACATAATGGCTGCCAAAACATAAAATTGTCATCTCTTTGAAATAGCTCATACTTTATTACTTCATCATAATGTTCTTCTTCATTTTTGGGGTGATGCTATTCTCATTGTATGCTATTTGATCAATCGAGTGCTTTCCTCTATTCTACATAATTGGGTTCCTCACTCTATCTTGTTTCCTGATGAACCTTTGTATCATCTCTCTCATTTTGTTTTAAGTTGTACTTTGTAATACCTTAGCCTCTTTACCCTTACACATTAGTATCATAAGCTATCTCAATCCATAACAAACATGATAGAGCACAATTGTAAGGAAGAATACACTTTACATAAAGAAAATAATGAACATCTAATAGGATTTAATTGTGTTACATAAGGTTTCATTTCTTCATTTTATGCTCTATGGGCCATGTGAACTCATCAAAATCATTTTCTATTCATAACACATCTATATAAGTCATAACCATCACCAAATATCTCAAGAACCTCGAGTTTTAGGCTACATGTCAAAAAATCAATGGTTTGCTCTCGGGTTAAGATTTTAGCTTTCTTATGCAATTTTTGAAAATTTATAACTAATTTTAGAAAAATTGAAATCAAGCAACCATACCATTCTAGAAAGTTATGAATGTCTACTTTTTTAAAAAATAATTCCAAACCAATGCCGTGGCTTTAAACCCACAGAAATTGATGAAATAGTAACTCAGGTTGGGTTGTATTATTAGTATTGTCATGCAACTTCAAAAAATTCATTTTGCCCTCTATAGAGATCCAAATGAAATGATCTTGATGGTTATGGAAAGCTTATGATCTCTAGTTATGTTTGTAAAAATTATGAGCATTGGACTTCATTTGACCCATGTGCGACACAGAGAAGTAAACTAGCCAAATGAACAGTAACATACCATTTATGCATAATTTAGCCAATTTTAAAAAATCATAATAAATTCTCTAAAGCTCAAAATTGAATGTTCCTTAGCTCTGTGGAAAGCTCTAGATGAGGCCTACATGCTGGCCAAATTTCATGGAAAAACTCACTCATTTCATTATACTTTGGTTCAACACACAAAATGATCAAATTTTAAGTCTCAAATGGGATTTTAAGACACCAAAAGCTCTTCTTGAGTTTCCACAACCACTTAGGCAAGTCTAAAAATATAATTACCATATATAAGAGCATGCTAAATGATCTAAATCATTATGGAGCTCAATTGCACCTTGCCCCTTCATACATACACAAGTACATCATATCATATAAGGGCAAATGAGTGACAAAATCTCACATTTTCATTTATCTAGCTCTCACATTGATACATACACAATTTACTTATACATTAGAACATGTTCAAGCGTTTACATCATATATACACCTCATGGTTGCAATTTTTGACATCAAAATATAAATAAACAGGCCATTTGTCTATCTCTTTGTCAAAGTCTTGCTTTTCAAGGTTGTTGGCCTCTATTTCTTTGTTCACTTGGCTCACCTAGACATGGTTAGGCATGTGTGGGGGAAGAGTGATATTCAAAGAATTCCAATAACTCTTAACCTTTTCAAACATATATAATAGATGCATCTACAAGTTAAAGAATGCATGCATGATATTCAAGCTATTAATGAGTATACATAAAACATTTTCCTTGTTACATAAACTTATACATAGCAAACATAAGCTCTCAAGGGTATTGGTCTAGCCTTACCTACTTTTTTTTGGGACTTTTGGATTTTTCTCACCCAATTTCACGAGACTTTTGATTTAACCTCACTCTTCTTGAGACTTTTGGCTTTGTTTCATGCATTTCTAGGGACTTTTGACTTATCCTCACCCATGCTAAGAGACTTTTGGCATTACCAAACCCATACAAGCTAAAACACATTTCAAGATCATTGTGGTACCATGGCATATAGGTAATAGTTAGAAATATTGCTCATGGCATAAACATACATACAAGCATTTAAAGACAAGCAAACATCCAAGCCATGCATGAGAGAAAGATTAGAGGGCTACCTTGATGCAAGAACACAACACTTTCTTCTTGAAATTCTTCCTCCCCTTTCTCGGCCAAGCTTTGTAATTAGGTGGGTTTTGATTTTCTTGGCTTAGACACATCAAAAAAGACATATATCACTCGTAGAAACAAACTTTAGGATCATACACACTCTATGTGAAGCTACTTTGTTCTATAGCTCCATTATGCTTCCATACAAGACCTTATGAAGCAACTATGAGAATTCATAATCTTGGCTCCCATTTTTCATTCATTTTAAGTCTCTTGACTCTATTTAGATTTGTTGGAGTCATCGCAAATTCATTCCTAAGGGCATAAACACAAGTTGCTTCTTTAAGTTTTATTATGGAGCCTACACCTCTATTTTACAAACCAAGGCTTCTAAATTTTTTCCAAGGTTTCCTTTGATGTTCTTCCATCATATTTAATCTCTTTCTAGCCTTAGAAAAATTTAAAACTCTCCCTCGGTGCACGAAGTGCTCTTGGCTGATACTATGCAAGCATATAGCACCCATAGAATTTGCTTACTTTCTCTTAGGGAATTGGCACTTGTGAAGCTTCTTAGATGTCTTGAGAACTCATATATACCCTTAGACAACTTAAATTACTACTAGAAAGCTTTATTTTGGCCTAGGCGCAATTAAATCCCTAGGTTTGCTAACTTACAATCTAATGCTTCTTATTCAATTTCAATGGCATCTTTTTAATCTTCACACTCTATAACCCTTGGTTCCATTAAGAACACATCAAGAACAACTTTTCTCCTCACTTTCTCTTTCTAGGCCAAAACTTAAATGTCTTAGAAATATAAGATTTTGTAAGTATTTCAAGTAAAGTCTTACCTTAAAATGAAACTTTCTTTGTGTAAATTATTTTTCACTGATTGGTTTCTTGAAAAGAGTCCCTTTTTGGTTTGATTCAAACTTGAATCCTTAAGTTTTCAAGAAAAAAAAACCACCATTAGAGAACTCTTAGAGAGAGGAACAACTTTCCTAATTGGTGGGGATGAAACAGGCCATTTGCTTACCTAAACAGGAGCTTAAACTTTTTCTCTCTTCCTTCCCTTAATGTCATGCCATGGCTACTCAAAATTCTAAAAATGGAAGCTTAGAGGAGGTAATAAGGTGTAATCTTACTTAAGAATGCTCTTTTATAATTTTTCAAAATAATCATTTTGTCCCTACACACATGTTTACTCTGTTTAGGCTCATTTCAACTCCTTTTTAAGAAAAATCTTTTTCATTATAAAATTTAGGTCCTCTAATTCATAAAATGCCTTTGATTTCATCCAAATTGGATTTAAAACCTTCCCGGATAAACTAGTCAAAATTTAGATTAACTGACACTTTAAAACGTAAACTGGAGCGATTTAAACCATTCTAGGGGTTCTTATGGTTTTTAGAACTTTTGAGAGCTTCGAAAAACTCATTTTTTCTATTTAAAAATTTCTCCTTTGAGTTTTCTAAAAAATACCCAAAATTACGAAAATGCCACTGCATTTTCGTTAAATTTCATTTGGTTATTCTGGCTCTATTTTTAGGGCACCTTTGGCCTTGGATCATCATTATTTAAGGTCTAGATTATTGCTCTAATTTTATTGGATCTCAAATCATTTTATCTAGGGGATTTCCTTTTTATATCCAGTGAGTTTCGTACATTTACAGAGAAATCAGACATTACGTTTCTCATGTTTATGGAGGAATAAGATGTTATATACTTACTTTGTCCACTATTTGACTTTAGGTCAGGATAAGCTATTCACTAAATCCTTCAAATATATTTTCTTTGGTTATTCTTGTTTCCGAAAAGAATTCTAGTGTTATTCTCCCAATACTAATAACTATTTCATAACATCAGATGTTATCATTTTTAAGTCAACACCATTTTTTTCTTTAACCATCTTCCATGATCATTCTTACTGTCATTGAGTACTTCTAGCTCCATCCTTTAATCCTAGTGTTCTTTCATTGGAAGAGCCTATAGTTGACTCCGCTGTCTCATCTACCTTAGCTCCTGTTATTACTCTTGCAAATTTTGTGGATGTCTTTGCTGACTCATGTACAGTTCCACCACTTAAACCAACTTCAAACTCGTCTCTTGATGATGGTTTTCCCTCCTATTGCCATTTGAAAAAATATTTGTTATTCTTGTAATTTTCATTCTATCTATATTTTTTTTTGAGTTATCAACGTTTGTTATTACTATGCTTTTATATCTTTTTTGTCCTTTATTTCCATTCCCTAGATTATTTTAGAGGCTTTCTCTCAACTTAGGCGGACACAAGCTATGATTGATGAAATGGAGGCTATGCAGTCAACTAGCACCTAGGAACTTGTCCATTTTCCACTTGATAAATCTACTATTAGTTGTAGGTGGGTTTATACTATTAAGGTTGGTCCTGATGGTACCATTGATCATTTTAAGGCACGCTACACTCAGATTTTTGGCTTGGATTATGATGACACTTTCTCACTTATGGCTAAGATTGCTTTTATTTGTGTGGTATTATTTATTATTTCTATTTAACACTAGCCCCTTTATCAACTTGACATTAAGAATGCCTTTTTTCATCGCAATCTTAAGGAAAAAATCTACATGGAAAAACCACCTAGTTTATTACTCAGAGGAAGTCTAGATTAGTATGTAAGTTATATTAATTTATCTAGGGCTCAAACAATCACCATTGGCCTAGTTTGGGTAATTTAGTAATGTAGTCTAACAATATGGGTTGATTAGAAGTGAAGCCGATCACTCGTTATTCTATATACATCAAGCTCCTAATCTTTGTGTAATACTCATTTATTCTAAATGCCCTAATTATTATAGGAGGTCCCCTAAATAGAAGGATTTGAGACCAAATAAAATTAGGAGAATAATCTAAAAAATTGAAAATGAAGATACAAGGTTTAAGATACCCAAAAACTAGAGTCAGAATAATTCAATAAAATTAAACCAAAATTAGTGGCATTTTTATAATTTTGGATACTTTTAGAAAACTCAAAGAAGGAATTTTTAAATGGAAAAATTGAGTTTTTTGAGGTTCTTAGAGGTTTTAAAAACTATAGAAACCCTTAGAATGGTCAAAACTCCTCTGGTTTGCATTTTTAGTTGTCAGTTGACTAAAATTTTGACCACTTTATTCGGGAAGATTTTAAATCTAATTTAGGTGAAACCATAGCCATTTTATGAATTAGAGGACCTAAATTTTATGATGGAAAAGATGGTTCTCAAAAAGGAGTTGAAATGAATCAAAATGGATAAAACCAAGAAGAGGGACTAACTTACAAATTTAAAAAATTATAAAAATGGATTTTTGTTTGATAAAAATGTCCCAGATCTGCCTTCTCTCTTGATTGACTATCTTGCACTCTTAAATAGATCCATACTCTGCTTGAGGAGGCACACCAAAAGGGAGAGCTAAGGGAGGAAGAAGAAGCTTGAAAAATGTAAGAATCTTTTAGTTTTTCATGTCTTCTCCTTCACCAAACCCCTTCTCCTCCTTCTTCTCTTTTCTCCTATGGTTTTAATGGTTTGTTTGGTCATGTTTAGTGGCTGGTCTAGTGGATAAAAGAGAGAAATTGGAAGAGCTCTTGAAAGCTGATGACTCCCTAATTTTGGGTAAGAAAAAGGTATATTTTATGATAGATTAGGGAGTTAAATTACTTATTTCTTGAGTGACCTGACTTAAATTTTTATCCAATTAAAGAAAATGAAGAAAATATCTCATTTGCAATATCTTTATCAGTTTTGATCTTTATTTGATGTTGATTTTTATCTCAGGAGAAAGGTAAATGATTGTTAGAAAGGAATGAGAAAAGGGAGAAAAGCTGGAAAATCAAAAGGGCAAGCTCAACAAGTCTACTCGCTATAGTGAGAATGGAATTCGCTATAGTTAGGATGCATGTTTGCTGTAGTAAGGAAGTTATTTTACCATAGTGAAGTTGGGATTCATATAAAATACAGGGAGCTTCTAGCTATAGCACAGGCAGTAGTGAGATCAGTAAGAATCTGAATGCCTATAAGTTCTTGCTATAGTGAGAGACACCCCTCGCTATAGCGAGATTAGTTACTAAAACACATAGCTTTGATTTGCGGACTAAAAACATGAGGGGCTAAAAGGGTTTGGGGGTTCTGAATTGGGAGGAGAAATTATGAGGAGGAAAATGCACCAAAGAGTTAGGGTTCGAGGAAAAGGAGCTTGGGTTAAAGATTGGAGGTCAAATCAACACGATTGCACTGAGTTTTCTTAGATCCTCTATATTTTCCTTCATGATTCCTTGTCTTTCAAATTTCTAAAGTTGTTTGCAATGTGTGGAGCTATGTGTAGTTAGATTTCCTTGATCCTAGGTTTACTTGAACCTATTGCCATGTAATGAGGACTTTGCAAGGTTAAATTGAGTTGATTCATGATTTGAATGCTTAATCTATCCTTTATGTTTCATGTAAGAGTTTGGCCATCTCTTGTTGAATTGGTAGATTTGAGGTTGGCTCTTGAAAAGGGGAAATCTCAATGGACCAATTGATTAAGCAACTTAAGATTCTGATTAGGTCACACTAGTTTTGTTCTTAGGTATAGAAATATGCTCAAGAACCCTAAGTGGTGAAAGGGACTAGATATACTTTACCTGATTAATTGTGAGAGAAGTCTATAATTAATTAGAATAGAAGTCTAAGTGGTTCGAGAGATATTTGGGCTCATTTAATCTCCCTAACCTTCATATTATTGATTAACCAATTAATCGGGCATCTCAATTCGTGGCAATCAGGGGATAGAAATCTAGGATACTCTTTAGTAGTTTATCTCATTAGAATGATCTTAACGCTTAGTATTCATTTAATTTAATTTAATTTTAATTCCTTACATTGGTAGTTGCATATCTTGACTTAAACAAAAGAAAATTTTCTTAGACTTAATTGAATTTAATTCAATTTTTTATGGAACGACCTTGATTCACTATATTACAAAAGTAATTTGTACACTTGCGAAATTTTACAAAAATAGTGGCTATCAAGTTTTTTGTGTCAATTGTAGAATCTCACTATAGCCTAGGCTATAGCAAGAAACTATATGGTGTTTGTACTAGTCTTTGAGCATATTACATTCATTATAGCGAGTTGGCAATCACGCAATAGCGAGTACACTTGAAACATTTCTGCAATCCATTTCACTCATTATAGCCTAGCAATAGTGAAAGACTCTCTAGACTTTGTATTAGATTGGAGAGACAGGGATCTCACTATAGCGAAGTAGTGGTCTCACTGTAGCAAAAACATTTAACATCCATTAAACACACTTTGGCTCATCACAGCCTACGCCATAGCGAGGAACTCTCTGTTTATTGTACCAGATGCAAAACAAGCAATCTCGCAATAGTGATGGACTACTCGCCATAGCAATTTTTATTTATTTATTATTATCCTCCTACTCATTTCTTTTAATCCTCTTGACACAAATGACAACATTGATTATAAAGCCACTCAATTACTCAGATTAAGGAAATCGACTTAGAGTGCTCACTTGTATACTCTTAGTTTTACCACTGTTTTTAGAAAACTCAAATGAGGGATTTTTAAATGGGAAACTTGAGTTTTCTGAGGTTCTTAGAGGTCTCGAAAACTATAGGAACCCTTATAATGGTCAAAACCTCTCTAGTTTGCATTTTAAGTAGTCAGTTGACTAAAACTTTAACCACTTCATTCAAGAAGGTTTTAAATCTAATTTAGGTGAAACTATAGCCATTTTATAAATTAGAGGACCTAAATTTTATGATGGAAAAGATAGTTTTAAAAAAGAAGTTGAAATGAGCCCAAATGGACAAAACCAAGAAGAGGGACTAAATTGTAAATTTGAAAAGTTGTAAAAAGTGGATTTTTGCTTGATAAAAATGTCCCAGATCTACCCTCTCTCTTGCACTCTCAAATAGATCCATGCTCTGCTCAAGGAGGCGCACTAAAAGGGAGAGCCAATGAAGGAAGAAGAAGCTTGAAAAGTGTAAGAATCTCTTAGTTTTTCATGTCTTTTCCTTCACCAAACCCCTTCTCCTCCTTCTCCTTTCTTCTCCTATAGTTTTAATGGTTTGTTTGGTGGTTAGTCTAGTAGAGAAAAGAGAGAAATTAGAAGAGCTCTTGGAAGCATAGCAAAGTACCTTTGAAAAGCTTCCAAACGAGTTCCTATGGTCTCTCTTACTCCATCTTGCTCTTTCTTCTCTTATGTATTTTGGCTAGAATTGAGACCATATGTGAGAGTCCTTATTCTAATTGATACTTGATAGTAAGTGAGGCTTTGAGGCATAGGAAATCAAATGAAACAATTAGGATGCAAAAAGAACCATTAGAGAACAAAGTATGGTAATTAAGGATTTGGATGCACCTTGGCAAATGAAACTTTCTAATGGTAATTTAGGTTGTCTAAGAGTGTTATTGAGATCCCAAGAATTTAGGAAGCTTCATGGATATCAAGTTCCCTAGGAAAACCAAGAAAATCCCATAGGCTTCTATTATGGTGTGCAATTCAGCTAAGAGGGGGAAGAGATGCTTAGAGAGGTTTTTCTTTGATTTCAAGGTTAGAAATTGTTTAGATATGAATTATAAACACTAAAGAAACTATTGATTTTAATTTAGAAACCATGTTTTGAAAGTTGGAAGTTGGGTTTCCTCTTTAGGCATAAATAAGCAACTTGATATTTGGCTCTTTGGATTGAATTCATGATGGCTTTAATCCTTTCAATGGAGTTATGTGACCTAGAATAAGTGAGAAATGGGAGCCAAGACCTTGAATTATATAAGTTGCTTCATTATGCCCTTGTATGGAACCATAATGGTATCATGAGTTAGATGTAGCTTATGTAAGGTTTATGTGAGGCTAGATTTGATTCCAATGATGTGTTTGTATCTTGTTTGATGTGTCTAGGCCAAGTGAATCAAGTCCCTCCTATGTGTAAGTGTGAGACCGAGCCAAAGAAGTGAGGAAACAAAGGAAGAATTTGTCTTGTTGAACCAAGGTTGCTCTCCATCCTTTCTTGTGTGCAATTCTTGGTTGTATAATTATCATTGAATGCTTGTATGTGTGATTAAATCATGAGAAATGCCATTTGCTATTGAATTGTTGCTATGGTACCATTATGCTTCTTGATTTACTTTTGAAATGTGAATTTGCTCTTTATAGGTGAGGATGTGCTAAAAGTCCTTTGGATTGGGTGAGGTGAAGCCAAAAATCCCTAATCACGGGTGAGACAAGGCCAAAATCCTTAAGAATGAGTAAGGCTAAGTGGGTGGACTAATCCAAAAGTCCTAAATAATAGGGTGAGATGAGATTAAAAGTCCCTAGAGCTTGTTTTTGGATTTGATATGTTTATATGATGTGAAAATCATGATTTGAATGATTCTTGAAAGTGTTTATGGCATGGTTGTGTTCTTTGACATGAATATATGCCTTGTTTGCTTACTTGAAATGGTGAATGAGCTATTGGAATTTTTTGAATCTCACTCTCCCTCATTTCTCATCTAATGATGTCCAGGTGAAGCTCAAGAAAGCAAAAATAGGAGCCAAGGAGCACGATTGGCAATACTTTAGCAATAGGATACCTTTTAATGTAATTAAATGTCAAAGTGTATATGTATGAGTTATTTTTGAGATGTAAACCTTTGATCAATTGTAAAAGCATGTAAATATAGTGTATGAACCAAATTTAGAGCCATATATATGAGAATGTATGATTTTGGCAATTGGGAGCCTTTACTTAAATGTGTATTTATGCATGTGGGATGGTGAGTTTGAGATGTATGATGATTTGGACTTTTTGGACTACTTATATATGCTATGTTTATGCTATGGGACGTGCTCAAATGGTCATAGAAATTGTGGAAGACCATTTAGTGCTTTTTGACCCTTTTATGATACCAAAAAGTGCCATGTCCTTGAGCTGAACCAAAATCTAACCAAATGGACTAGTCTTGGCATGAAGATAGGTCTCATTTAGAGCTTTTCATAGAGCTAAATAGCACTCAATTTGGAACTCTAGAGAATTTATTATGAATTTTTAAAGTTGGCAAAATTATGCTGATCTATCAAAGATACTATTCATATAGTCAGTTTGCTTCTTAGTGTCATTCAAAGGTCAAATGAAATTCAATGCTCATGAAAGTTTATAGGTATAAATTATACATTATAAACTTTCCATATCCACCAAAATCATCTCATTTGAAGCTCTGTAGAGGGAGAATTTTTTTTTGAAGTTTCAAGTCTTGTAGCTATCTGAAAACAAACCTAATGTACTATTCTATTATTTTTTGTGGGCTAAATTCTATTATCTTGGTTTGAAATTATTTTTAATCATTAGTTAACATTTAGGCTTTCCAAAAAGCTATCATGTGCATGATTTCAAATTTTATAGAATCAGTTATAAATTTTCAAAGTTTATATAGGAGATTGGGAACACCAAACCGAGAGCAAATTCTAGTTTTCTTAAAATGTGGTTCCAAATCCGAGATTCTTGAGATGAATTGTGATATTTTTGATTTGAATGGATATATTATGGATGAAAAATGAAATTGGTAAGTCCACATGGTCCCTAAAGCCAATAATGATGTAAATGGCTTTTCAATTAAGCATTTTCCCGCTACTTGAAAGTGTGATATTAATATAATTGTTTTAAGATAAGCCTATGTGATATGATTTGAAGCCTAGGGGGATAAGGTATTATATTTTTGCATATATTTGGTTGTCTGTGTTAATGATATTGTTATCATCAAGAACGATCAAGATGGAATCTCTTAGCTTAAACCTCACCTACTTGTTCACTTTTAGACCAAGGATTTGGGCAACTTATAATTTTTAGGTATTGATGTAGCTCAATCCACAACTAGGATAGTGGTTTCTTAGAGAATATATGTACTATATATCCTTGAAGAAATTGGTATGTTAGATGGCTACCTAATTGATACTCCTTTGGATTCTAATATTAATATGATATGGGAATGGAGGGAGCCTTTGATAGATCTTGGTGAATACTAGCAACTTGTTGGAAAATTGAATTATCTTATAATCATTTGACTGAATATCTCTTTTATTGTGAGTGTAATAAGCCAATTCTCACATTCAACATACATTAGTCATTAGGATGCAGTGACACACATTCTTGAGTATATCAAGGGGCTCCTTGGAAAGGCTTACTATATGAGGATAATAAACACACCCAAGTGGTTAGGTGCGTTAATATAGATTAGGCAAGATCTCTTATAGATGGATGATCCACTAAAGGTTATTACATTTTCATTAAAGAAAATCTTGTATCTTGCAAAAGCAAGAAACAGGATGTTATGGCTAGATCTAGTGCTGAAGCTAAATACCATGCCATGGCATTAGCAATGTGTAAGCTTGTGTGGATAAAATAATTACTTCAAGAACTCCAATTTTGAGATTTAATCAAGATGATATTAATATGTGATAATCAAGTTGTTCTACATATTGCATCTAATCCGATCTTTTATGAAAGAACTAAATATAGTGAAGTTGATTGTCATTTTATCAGAGAAAAAAATACTACCTGGGACTCTTATCATTAGCCATGTCAATTCAAATGATCAGTTAGTTGATGTTGTCACTAAAGTAATAAGAGGACAACACATTTCCTGCATTTGTAACAAGCTTGATGCATATGATTTATACATTCTAACTTAAAAGGGAGTGTTAGAATGTAAATATTTTATAATTATTAGGTAGGTTATGATTATATAATTATTAGGATGATATTCTGTAATGAGGGCATTATTATGCAATTATGAGTCATGAATGACTTGTCTTGTGCATTATCCTATAAATTCAAAATCTTTTATATGTCAGACTCACTGACTACATTTCACTCAAAGGCTTTCTCTTCTTCCTTTTTTTTTTCCATATTTTATATTACCTATGATACTCCTACTATTACCCATAATGATCTCAAGGTTGTTCATGATCTGGAAAAAAAAAAGAATAAAAAAGATATCATTATTTATATTAGAAGGAAGAAAGCCCATATGATAGAGAATAGTTTTACTCTTGAGTAAGGCACTTCTTCTAATGTTTATTCTGAAAGTAGCACCACCACCAACCAAAGTACAAGTATAACTTCTCAACTTAATGATTTAGATATTCCTATTGCTATATGGAAAGGTATGAAAGCCTACACTAAACACTCTATTCAGAATTTTGTGGCTTATGATAAACTTTCACCATTTTATTAAACTTTTATTGCCTATATATCTCGTGATAGTGTTCCATAGAATATCCATAAGGCCCTTAAGTAAGAAGAATGGAAAATTGTTGTTAATGAGGAAATGAATAGCCTAAAAAGAATGGAACTTGGGAGATTTACCAAAAGGTAAGAAGATGGTTGGGTGTAAATGGATCTTCAACATCAAATACAATGCTTATGGGAGCATTAACAGGTATAAGACTAGATTACTAGTAAAAGGTTTCACCTAAACCTTTGTGATTGGCTATTAAGAAACTTTTTCTCTAGTAGCTAAGTTCAATTCCATTAAAATTTTATTATCTCTTACTGCTAACCTTGATTGGCCCTTGTATAAGCTTGATGTCAAAAGTGCTTTCTTGAACTATGATCCTAAGATATTTTCATAAGCCATCAGTTGCAGAGAATCTGAGCTATGACATAATGCCATGAAGGAAGAGATGGATTCCATGGTGTCATATGGAGTTTAAGATCTCATCGAGTTACTTTGTGGCTTTAGGGTCATTAGATACAAATGGGTTCATAAGATAAAGATGGACTTATTAGGCAACATCGAGAGATATAAGACAATACTTGTGGTTGAGGGATTTGCTTAAAGGGAAGGAATCAATTACACAAAGGCTTTTTTCTCTTCTATTTAAGAAATATTCCCACCATATAATAATGATATTAGTTATCCATTTTGACTTAGAACTGTATTAAATAGATGTAAAGATGACATTTATTAATGGAGAACTAGAGGAAGAAGTATATATGGAACAACCTGAATGATTCTCCTTTAATGTCGATAGGCATTTTATATGCAAGTTTAAGAAATTCATATATGGATTGAAATAAGCCTTTTGCCAATAGTAGTTAAGGTATTATGATGTCATCTCCTTATTCAAATTTGTGGAGAATGTCATTCATTATTGTATATACTAGAAGGTCAGTATATGTGGATGACTATTGCTTGCAACGAATTATTAAAAGGTTGTTACACAAGGTGAAACAATTTCTCTTTAAGAATTTTGACATGAAAGATACGTTAAGGCATCATATGCCATTGGCATTATGATTCATAGAAACAAAAGTCAATACATTTTGTGACATCTACAAGAAACCTACATTAATAAGGTTTTAGAGAGATTTCAAATGAATGATTGTTTATTAAGTATAGTATCTATTGTGAAGGGTGATAGGTTCAATTTAAATTCGTGCTAGAAAAATGACCTAGAAAGGGAACAGATGTATAACATTCCATATGCTTTAACTATTAGAAGCCTCACGTATGCTCAAGTTTGCATAAGACTTCACATTACTTTTGTGGTTGGAATATTAGGTAGATATATGACCAAGGACTACATGTTAATGTATAGACAGATAGAAAACCCTAAGGTAGTTGGTTACTCATATTTGGATTTCGCCAAATGTGTTGATTCTTAGGAATCAACATCAGGTTACATTTTCATGTTTGTTAGTAGAACCATATCTTGGAGGAGTGTGAAACAGACTTTGACTATTACTTCTATTATAGAGGCTGAGTTTGTATCTTATTTTAAGGCAACTTCACATGGTATATGGCTTAAGGGCTTTATTTTGGACTTAGAATTGTGAATTTTATCTTTATGCTATTAAGAATGTATTGTGACAGCTTAGCTATTATTTTTTTCTAGATAAGAACAATAAGAGTGAAAGTCAAAGCAAAAACATCGATGATAGCTGATCGTTAAGGAAAATAAAGTTATTATTGATCACATTAGTACTGAGTTGATGATAGCTGATCGTTTAATTAAAGGCATACCACCAATAAGGTTTAAAGATCATGTATTTAAAATGATACTTAGTTCTATTTTGACTTTTCAATATATATTTTATATATTGTTTATAATAAAGTTCTTATTTAATTTGATTTGTTTTCTTATTTTTGTGTGTACTTATGTTAATGAGAATAACAACATTAAGAGGACTTAGAATAAGTATAAGGCTTATCCATTAACCTATGGTGGGTTGTAGAAGTTAAATACATTACGATACATGGAAGGTAATACTCACTTATAGAGGACTTATTACTATAATTCATGTGTATAATCTCCTCCTAGCGATGTATTTAGTGCATTTAAATTTCAAGATTGATATGGTGTAAAGACCAAATGGGAAAATGTGAATATAATTTGATAGTCAAATTTGTTACAATTTGATGGTCAAATTTGCAAGACAAACTAGTCAACATTCAATGGTCCTCTGCACTATGTCTGCATTATAGATTGCAAATTCTATTTTAGAGAACATATCTTTGATTTCATCCTACTGTGAGTCTCCATTGATGCATATTTTATAGGAAGATCCATTTCTCAAGTTGGCTATAAAGGGTCCCTAAGCTCAATTTCCCTAAGTTATTAAGTTTAGAAACTCATATACATCATCAAGATAGGGAAACAGGGAGCTTAAGCACATTTATGTGGTAGCAAGCTTCAAGGTTTAGCAATGGCAGGAAGTAATTCTTATTTCACGTTTTGCTTCATTTAGATATCATAAATGGCTTTAGAATATCTTATTAGTCTAATAGGAATTTGCATCCCACTAGAGTAAGCTTCAAGAGAAATTGAACTTTAGCTTTCATTTTTTTTGGGATGTACTAAACTAGGAAGGTTTATTTTCTAGTCTTTGTTTTGGCTTGTTGAATGCCTAAAAAAAAAAGGAGCTTTAGTAAAAATTTATGTCTCACTAATTCTTAAATGTGGAGTATAGAGGAGCCCTTGTATGTTCTCATGAACAAAATGATGATTAGCCTTGATTTATTTTGTTCTCTCACTAAACATAGGATTGGATGCAATATGATTAAATCTTGATTATCATACCAAAGTTTCATATAACTCCTCCCCCTAAAGCCAATATCATCTAGCAATTGCCACATCCACACCATTTCATATTTACCTTGGGCCATGGATTGATATTCTAATTTAGCTTTTGGCCTAGCAACCATATTTTGCTTCTTACTCATCCATGAAACAGGGTTGCCACTTACAAAGACACAATTGCCCAATGTTGATTGTCTTATCTATAGGAGATCTTCCCAGATTGACATGAGAAAATCCTTTTAACATAGTGACCATGGTTCAAATATAATATGCCATGTCTAAGGGCTCATTGATATTTAATTATATGCATAACAACTTCTTAATTACTAGTTGTAATATATCTGATTCTCTGAAAATCAGAAAAAACGTGAGAAACGTAATGTACGGTTTTTCTGTAAACGAACAAAATTCACCAGATACAAAAGAAAGTCCCTCAAGATGATGTAGTTAAGGCTCCATAAAACTTGGGAAGCATTCTAGACTCATAAAAATGAGAATCCCAGGCTCAGACGGAAAGAAAAATGAAGCTAGAATGAAGAAACAATTTCTTACGAAAGCCTATGAAACGTAATGACATTTTCGTAATTTTGGATACTTTTTGGAATTCACATAGGAGGACTTTTTAAATGAAAATTTTGAATTTTCTAGGATTTTCAGAGGCCCTGAAAACCATAGAAAGCTCCGAGACAGTTAAAACCCCTCTGGTGGACGTTTTCCAACGTTAGTTGACTCGAACTTTGACGGGTTCGTTTGGTAAGGTTTTAGCTTCAAATTGAGTGATTCCAAAGGTATTTTATGAAATTGGGAACCTAAATTTTATAATAGAAAAGATAGTTCTAAAAAAGGAGCTAAAATGAAGGAGAAATAAAAATGCAAAAGACGAAGGGCAAAATAGGAATTTTTGAAAAGTGTAACTTATTCCCACCTATATATATGATGCACCCTTCTTCTTCCCTCATGTTGCATGACCAAGTTCTGACCAAAACTAGAGGAAAACCCTAGGGAGAGTGGTGCACAAGAGGAAGGCAAAGAGGAGGAGAAATCAAAGGCTTAAGGTATGGAAATTAGTAGTTTTTCATGCTCTTTCTCTTCTAAACCTCTTCTCCTCCATTTTCCTTTCTTTCCTTGGATTAAAATGATGTTTATAAATATGATTTAAGGGAGAAATTCAAGGGAAAGTTCAGATTTGAAGAGAGGAGCTTGGAGAAACCAAGATTCAAGCCAAACTAACCAAGGAAACAAGGTAAAAATGCATTCTATGGTAGCTATGTTGATGCCTCTTTCTTCTCCATTTCGTCCCACATGTGTTCTGCCCTAGGGAGTCAAATTTTTAGCCAAACCAAGGGTGATTCTTAGGTATTTGATGGAGAAGAATAAGAATATGCAAAGGAAACCAAGAAATAGGCATTAGAAATCAAGATGCAAAACCTAGGGTTTTAAGTGTACCTTTCAATTTCTGAATTTGTATGATGCTTCCTAAGTCTAAGTAAGAGTTTAAATGAGTTTTTGAGACACCTAAGATGCTCCCCACAAGCTTCCTCCTTCAAGAAAACAAAGACAACTCCAAGAAGCCCAATGGAAGGCATAGTCTCGGCCTAGGCTAGTTTGTGTAGGTGGGGGGAGTTTTAAATTTTTCTAAGGCCATTCTTGAGTCATATTTGATGAATAAAGATGAAGGGAGTCCTTGGAAAAAATTTAGAACTCATAGAAATTAATTTGATGCCATAGGTTCCATAATATGACCTAAAGAAGCAACATAGTGCTAGGCTTTTTGTCTGCATGATGTGATCACTCCAAGAGGCTTAAATGGAGTCAAGAATCATAAGTGAAAAGAAAGAATGAGGCCTAGAAGTCATTTGTGGATTGTTGCTTCATTAGGTGCTAATATGGACCATAATAGAGCCTATAGAGCAATCTAGTGTTTTATCAAGTGATGTAGCTTTAGAATATGTTTCATGGACTTAATTGACTCCCATAAATTGGATCTAGGCTAAGAGAAACCATCTCCACCAAATTGTGGGTGTGTGGCCGAAAGAGGAGGCTTGAAAGCTAAGAAAAAAGTGTGTGCTTGTATACAAGGTAGCTCTCTCCATCTTCTCTTATGCATGAATATGTGTTTGGCTTGTTTTAAAATGTGTGTATATGTATTTTCAAGCCATGAAAAGTATGCTAACATGCCTTTACATGCTATGAGTCTTGATGCCATGTTATGTTCTAAATGAATCTATGATGTTTGTATGAGTTTGCTTGAGTGTGGAGAGGCCAAGAACTCTTCCCTTAGGTGAGGATGAGCCAAGAACCCTCGAGCTTGGTTGAGACAAAGCAAAGAGTCTCCCAAAAGCAATGTAGGCTCCTAAGAGTATGGTTGAGTCCAAAGTGTTCAAGAATAGGTGAGGCAAGTCCAAAATCTATAAGGAGAAGTGTGAGGCCAATCCAAACACTTGGTGAGCTCTTGAATGATTTGTATGAGTTGTTCACATGCCAAGTTTACTTTTAAAATGTCCATGGCTTTTATTTTCTTCATGCATGCACTTGTAAAGCTTGCTTTGCACATATTATATGTGATTGAATGGGAGATGAGCTATTGGGATTTTTTGAATCTCATCCCCTCCTCTCCAATGATTTAACATGCTAGGTGGACCAAGTAACTATGGTAAAGGGTGCCAACAATAACGAAGAGAAAAGATTGACGAGCTTATGCCTTGTTTTATCCATTTTGGAACCATAATGATGGTTCATGATGTATATGATGTTGTAAATGTATTATGAACCTTGAGACATGTATAAATAAGCTATTATGTGGTATTTATAGCTATGGATATGATGTATGAACTCTAGAATACAATTTGAGTTTGTAATGCCCAATTATGCAATGTGGAAGTATGATGTGAATGTGCATAAATGTGGGTTGAATGGCCAAAATGAAATGCATGAGATTTGAGACCATTTGTGCAGCTCACACAAGTCTCAAATATACTTTTAGACTTGCCCAAAAGGTGCCACAACCAAGGAAAGGCCATTTGGCAAATTTGGGACCTCATATGGAGCCAAATTTGACTATAATGGAACCCTATATCACTTTTTAGCCAAATGACCTAGTATTGATCTAAAATTTCGTATGCAATTAGGTCTCATTGATAGCTTTCTAGGAAGCTAAAGATCATAAATTTTGGAGGTCTACAGAATATTTGATGAATTTTTTTCTATCACACAAGGATCAAGTGATGTCCAATTGTCACGAAATTTTATATAGAGAAACTAGATGATCACAGTGACTTGTACCAACTAGAAGCACCTCATTTGGAGGTCTAGAGAGGGAGATATAAATTTTTGAAGTTTCTGTCCAGTATTAGTAATTTTGACCGATCAGAAATACTGTTTCATTGAATTTCGAAGCCTAGGCTTGATGAACTGATCTAGAGATATTTTTCCTCTCTAGCTAACATCCACATATTTCCAAATTGGTATTATTTGCATGGATTATATTTTTTTGGAATTAATTGGACATTTTCAAAGTTTTCTGCAGAATTCTGTGACAGCTCCAGAATGCAGTTAGACCTCTGAACCATTTTGGATGTCAAACATCCTTTGTGATGCATTTTATGATATGAGCATATTTTTAGTGTGAATTAGACACCCTAAGATTTTCAGAATGACCAAGATTGTATGATTTCAATTTTTCTAGATTTAGTTATGATTTTTCAAAATTTGTAACAGAAAAGAGGACATTCTGACCGAAAATGCAAACATGGGTTTTATGTGCTTCTTTGCTTTCCATGAGTTGTAGGCCAAATTTGATGATGGAAAAGAGTTATTGTGACACATTAACCTCTAGCTCATACCCAACATGCCCACTAGCCCATATGGCAATGCGGAACTCACAAGGGAGATAATTCTCTCTACCTCATGCTTCTTTCTCTATGGCACTATGCGTGGGTAGAGATCCACTTAGAAGTAACATGGACCGGTTGAGCTCTCTCTATTCATCCCCATGCTCAATTACACTTTTGAGACTTATTTCAATCCCTACTATATGCTTAGAACTCATGGAAAGCAAAAAGGGATTGGAGACATGCATTTTCGCTATGGGCAGATTTTGCTTCATTTCTGGGCTAACTTTGGAAATTCGTAACTAAATGAAGAAAAATCATAACTGCATGATCTGGGTCATTCTAGAAATCTTGAGACGTCTATTTCATGTTAAAAATACTTAGAAGTCTCAATCTCTCACTCATTCTGCGTTTGACATCGAAATAGTTCACTGGTCAGAGGGGGCTTCTTTGCTGTCACAGTTTACTGATATGGACTTTGAAAATTTCTAACTAATTCCACAAAAATCCAATGCTCATAAATCTATCTCTATGGAAATATGTGGATGTTAGCTAGAGGAGAAAAATATCTCCAGATCAGTTCACCAAGCCAAATTCCCGGAAACCGATGAAACAGTACCTCGGGTCTGGTTGGGTGTCTGATTCTGGGCAGGAACTTCGAAATTGCATAACTTCCTCTCTGGACCTCTAAATGAGGTGCTTCCAGTTCCTAAAAGTCACTGTGACCATCTAGTTTCTGTGTATAAAATTTCGTAGCCATTGGACTACGTTTGCCCCTCGGATGACACGTTTCTCAAACTGACCAAATGAACAGTGATGTCCAAAAATCCGAATTTCTGATGTCAACTTTGATAAATCATAGAAAATGCTATAGACCTCTAAATGACATGAACTCTAGCTTCCCTGAAAGTTCTAAACATAATCTAGCTACATGTCAAATCTCATAGCAAGAAAAGGTCATATGGCTATTCTATGACATCATGTGCAAAAAGGCCCTTTCTTGGCCAAAAGTGTGGCTCATGGGGTCCAATCTTAAGTTTTCTACTTCTATGACTCTTTGAGCACATGAGAAAGCATCTTTAGGAGCTATCAATCATGCCTCAAGTGTATAATAACTTAGATTGGGGAAACTCACTACCCCATGCCCACTCATGCACCCATATAGTCTATGCTACCATTGAGCATTTCATATCAAAATCTACTTTCTCATTCATCATAAACCTCATTCTCATACATTCATCATTCATACATGGTCTTACAACATTTATAAATGTTACATCATATACATCATTTACATCTCACATCTCATGTACAATTCTCATATTCAACATGTGGCAAAAAGCCTTTACATTCTTCTTCATCTCTATCCCTAGCTTCATGCTTGGTGGTGGTTGCTCCCATCCCTAATTTCACTTGGGCCACCTGGCATGGTTGGATGGTGGAGAGGGAGGGTGAGATTCATGGAATCTCAGTAGTTCAACTCTCATTCAAACATACATATATTGCATGCAACAAGTCTCATTATGCATGTATGGCATGTTAGCATATAAAACCATGATGAAAACATTTGAAACATATGAAATGGCCATGCATAACATTCAAGAGCTCGCTAAGTACTTGGATCGGCCTCACCCATTCCCTTGTGGCTTTTGGATTTGCCTTCCCATACTTTAGAGGTCTTTAGACTCAACCCTTACTCTTTGGGAGTCAACCTCACTTTTGGGAGACCTTTTTTGTCTCAACCAACTTAGGGCTTCAACTCATCCTCACCTTGGCTATAGGGTTATTGGCTTTTCCATTTCCTCAAGCAAACCAAACAATCATTTAAAACATCATCTCAATCATAACACATAATCATGCTAACACACTTCTCATAGCTCATATCATTCATACACACAAGCAAGACAATGTAAACACACAATTATGCATGAGAGAAAGTGGAGAGAACTACCTTGCTAGCTATCCACTACTTGCTCTTTCAATTGTCTCCTCCCTTGTTGGTTTCACAACAACTTCTAGATGGGAGAGCTTCTCTTGAGCCTAACCACACAAAAGCATGGGATTAACACCTTAATACTCAATCCTTAAGCTAGGGATCACTTCTAATCAGCTCTGCTGAGCTTCTCACTCTAGGTCTTTTCCTCTCACTAGGGTCCATGAGCTATCCCCTCTCTTTTCACAACTCTTAAGCTCTTTAAGAAAGGGGAAAAGCAAGAAAGAAAAGACTATGTGCTTCTAATCTCCCTCAAGAATGGTTTCCCACTCTCTCTCCTCTGAACCAGACTCAAGACCTAACCATATTTACCATTTAAACCGTAGGAAAGAGGGGGAAAGGGGAGAAGGGCAACATACTAAGAGGAAGCCATGAGAATTCATACCTTTCTTGTGCTTTCCTCTTCTCTTCAGCTTCTCTCTCTCTCCTCCGCCCTTTTCTCTCTCCTAAGACGAGTTTGAGTCTGTTAGAAGAAGAAAGAAGAGATTTGGAAGCTTTTTTAAAAAGTCAAATTCTCTTTTTCTCGCTTTTCTGGACCGCTCTCGCTATAGCGAGTCATTACCCTCGCTACGGCGAGCTCGTGTCTGTTCCAGACCTCTGCCTTCACTATGGCGTCGCTACGGTGAGATCATGTCTGTTCCAGACCTTCGCTATGGCGTCGCTATGGCGAGATCGTATTTGTTCCAGACCTCTACCTTCGCTATAGCGCCGCTATGGCGAGCAACTCCCTTGTCTCTATATGGAATGCCGCACTCGCTATAGCTGGGAGCAATTTCGCTACGGCGAGCAACTCACTGGTTTCTATATGGAATGCCGCACTCGCTATAGCTGGGAGCAATTTCGCTACGGTGAGCAACTCACTGGTTTCTATATGGAATGCCGCACTTGCTATAGCTGGGAGCACATTCGCTACGGCGAAGGGGCATTCTCGCTATGGCGATTCCATTTCTCGCTATGGCGAGAAGACTTAGAAAATTCTCAGCTCTTCGAAAATTTTCCAGCTTCTCTTTTCCTTTCCTTTTCTCATTTCTTTTCTCTTTCTTTTCTCTGGGTTGTTACAGTTATATTCATGTGTTTAAATATGAGAACGTGATAGATGCTTTCATATGGCCTAGGGGACTCTAAAAAAAATTTTTACCTGTAGAGAAATGCATTTTAATTCATAACTCCCTATGCCACTATATTGTTTCCATAGAACAAACATAAGATGAGGCATAAGAATTATATGAATGGAGTCCTAGAAGTATGGTGTTACACTAGTCCTAGGGGATGGCAAAAATTGACTAACCACACTGAATGTCTAGATTGGTCACAATGAGATAATTGAATTTACCGACTAATTTTTGGTATTTATCAACATCTTGCAGAACATCCCCATAATCATTTGGAAATTTCATATTAGGAATGATTGGGCACTTGCAAGGCTTGGCTCCAAGCATGTCTATTTCTTTAAGTTTAGGAAATACTTCCTTTGTGAGAGGAAAATACCCTTCTTGTTTTGAGCAATTTCAATTCCTAAAGCTTACTAATGAGGATTAAGATCCTTTGTTTGTAATTAAGTTTGGAGGAAAGATTTGAGATCATTAATACCCCCCTCATTATTGTCGATAATCTCTATTTCATCCACATACGGTACTAAAAGGATATATCCATTACCTTAATAGGGCTATAAAACATACTGAATGATCAAAATTACTTTGTTGTGACCAAAATTGTAAAACTACTTAGCTGAATATTCCAAACCAAGCATGCGGGATTATTTTAGTCCTTACAATGACTTCTTGAGTTGGCACACATGCCCATTCTACCCTTGAGCAATAAAGCCAAGTAGTTGCTCCGTATATACTTCTTCTTGTAAATGCCCATATTAGAAGGCGTTCTTGGCATCTATTTGACGAAGGTACCATTGATAGAAAGCTGCAGGGGAAGTGAAGAGCCTAACAGAGGCCTGTTTATAAACCGAAAAGTATTGGAATCATCAATCCTGTAGGTTTCAACATAACCCTTGGCAACCAAATAGGCTTTCAAACGAGCGACAAAGCCATCCGGTTAACTTTCACAGTGTTTACCATTTACATCCTATAGCCTTGTTAACATGAGGAAGAGGGACCAAACCCCTTTTTGATTATGGTAAAGTGTTTTCACCTCCTCTGTCATAGCTGCTTGCCACCTAGGATGATCTAAGGCCTCAATGGTAGTTATGGGAATGTTAATGGAGTCTGGCAAAAGCAACAAAAGATTGAGCAGGCACGGGCTGTAAGCCACACACATTACTGTGTACCACTGTCCTTTGCTTCAAATGGAGAGTATAAAACTAAGAAAATAGGATGATAAAAGGAGAATGGGGGCAGTTGAAACATGCTTAGAAGTACATCTAGAGGAACGAGAATAGGAAAAGACTGTATCCGCGAGATATACCAAAATTTGCAACAAAATGGAGTGGATCACAAGTAAATGTAATAGCATAAAAAAATTAACTTGTGCAAATACAAGATATCTGCCTAAATATGAAGAATAACAACAATAATTCCTGAGAGTCAGAGAGAAGCAAAATAGAGTGTGGGATTTGTCCATAAAGAATAGAAGAAGGCATATGATTAATTAAATATCATGCTGTAGAAATTGTGTCCGCCCAAAAAGTTCAGGGACTTCATAGGAAACAGTAGTGTTCTGGCAACTTCTATTATATACATTTTTTTTCATTAGCCAGCCAATTTTGTTGAGGGGTTATGGTACAAGAGTATTGATGAACAATATCATGCACAGTCACATAAGAAGTAGAAGCAATAAAAAAAATATCCTTTGGCATTGTCACTGTAAGGTACGCAGAACAAGATCAAATTGATACAGAGCTTTTCGTTTCTTTTCCTCATATTCAATACAAAAGGATCTCTATCCTTGGTTAAAAGAATGATGCTTTTCTATTCAATTTTAATGATTTATTTCTAATCTAATTATGAATAATTACGCTTCCCACCTAAAACTATTTTACTCGCTCGATATATCTCCTATTTATATTTTTTTAACTCTAAATCATTGACATTGTGTCACTGACACTCATAGGCCATAGACCCAATTAATTATAGTAGCAGAGTACCATAAAAATTTCAATATTATTACCATCCTGATCCAAACTAGATTTCCACCCTAGACTACACTACGAACGTTTGATACACTGTGAGGAAAATGACCATAACTAATTACACCAAAGAGAAAAGAGTGTAACTTAGGGCCAAAAAGGAAAAAAAGAAAAAGAAAAATAGAAAAGAGTGTAACATAACCTCTTTACTGAAACGTAGCAGATGGTAAATGATAACGACTTACATAATTGCAAGCAACAACACAGTCCCACAATTCTCACGTACTCTCCTATACTTTTAAGGTAAATATCTCATAACTCCCTCTATTCTGGCATATTCATAGTTTGTTTCTTTTGAGATCTAGTGTGTCATTTTTCTTCTTGTAACTTTGTTTTTTTAGCACATTGTCACCTTAAGTAATACTTTGTCAAATATGATCGTTAAAATGAATAAAAATACTAACGGAATAAATTAGAAGGGAGCAAAGTAGAAATAGATGAAATAGCGAAAGGTTAATCTCCAAATTATGTAAATATTATTAAATTAGAGAAAAAATTTAATTACTGTCTATAAAAAAAATAACAAATCAAACTTATTACAAAAGAATATATAAATATGTCAAAAGTATTCATATCTTTTTATAATTAATAAAATTAATCAATATCTCTTTTAAAATTAGGTCATAAGAATTTTTCAAAATCTGATAAGCGGATTTGCTTCCCATACAGCTCGAATAGGCCGCCGCAAGCTACCTCATACTTCGTGAAAAATTAAGTCCAAGCTGGAATCAACTGGAACTGGAGTAACATAAATTAATCATTATTGTTGTTATATTATATGCTTTTACTTTTAACTGTTACTTACAAATTTACCATTCGCTTTGGATACAAAAGTTAGGTATAAAAATAAAAATAAAAAGTAAAAAAATAATTTTAAAAATAAAAATTAATTTTAATATTTTTACTTTTAATATTTAAGTAATGATTGATAAATAATATTAAATAATAATTAAAAGGGTAAAATAAATATTTTATATAAATTTTTCTTTCCATTTCTTTTTCCCTCATCCTACCAAACATGTCCTTACATTTTTACCATGTCTAGACTCCATTGTAAAACTTTATTTTCTATTTTTTGAAAACATTTTATTTATAAATATTTAATTTTTATTTTTAAACTAATTTTGTTGTAATTCAGTTTGTGATAACTCTCCTAGTCTTATTATTTTCATTTGGCTTGAGCTTGGAACCGAAAAATTCTAAATTGAGGTCGAGACTGATCAATATATATTTATTTAATATAGGAAAGGCTTGGCTCAAAGTTGACAACCCGTTTATATATAGTCGTTTATCAAGCTATTACCAATTACCATGCTCCTTTTAACATATATATTTTTTCAGTTACAGTTCCTTTAAAATATTTGATTTATTAAGATTTTGAAGAAAATAATTCAACGTAGCAGTATACTAATTAAACAAACAAACCGTATGCCAATAAAGCAAATCCGAGAAATATAGTAGAGCATTTTAGACACAAAGACACAGCAGTACAAATAACTCATAATGCAAAAAAACTATTTAATATATACTTTTTTCCTACTGATATTACTAGAAATATTCCAAAGCAAATTTCAAAACAAATAAACCAAATATATATAAATATATTTACTTTTTTCTTTTTAATACAAAGAAGAATCAAACTTGTGATCCTTTTATTTGAACATCCATCCATCTTACCATCTGAGGTAGCCTCAGGTGATCATATATGTACATTTTATATATCCAAAAGGCGATCCACATTATCATTAACACCAGTTCCGTACGGCAACTATTACCAGCTACTAGGCCCCTCAACAGTAAGCAACGCAGTTCCTTTTGCAGTCAACGGTGCAGCCACCGCCGCCGCCCCCGGCACTGTAGTCCTTGCCGGATTCGCTAAAGGAGGAGAAGCACCTGGCCGGACATGTCACCTTCTTCTGATAACAAGGCCCTCTCTCTTTGCACACAACACTAGGCCTTATTACGCCACCTTGGGAGTACCCTCCATTTGGACCTCCAAACCCGCCTCCGTATCCTCCTCCTTCGATGCCGCTTCCAAATCCGTTTTCGAATCCGGGTACGGTAAACCCTCCTCTGGGTCCAAAGAAGCCGCTTATACCACCATCATAGTTATTATTCCCTCCTTCACCATTGTTTTTGACGTTGGTGTTGCCCTTGGAGTGCCTAAATGGATCAATTGGAGAAAGCCTAGTGGATCTGGCCTGTCGGGTCGCCCCAGAGGATGAAGCTGTGACTATGAGCAGAAGAATGATGAAGATGAAGCTGGCTTTCGGTGTCATTTTTGGGATTCAAGTTTTCTTTTTCTTCAGTAAGTGAAGTCCGTGGGATGTGTATGTGATGGAAAGTGTATTTATTGGGAGGGTGTGAAGGACAGATGTGGATTTATGATCGTAGTACGTTGGCTACAATTATTGTATTTGGTTCTCTCTCTCTCTGCCCATTTTCAATTCATACATAGAGAATTCAATGTCATGCAAATCATAAAGATGTATCAACTTTGTCTTGGGGTATCAATGAATCCAAGTTAAGTATTGAAATAAAAAAAATCATATAACATTTTAATTTTTACTTTCTTGATAGGTAATTGATTGTGATATATATATATATATTACAATTGATTTACTTAAGTTTTTAAAATATAGAAAATACCCGTACCATTTGTTAATAAGTGAAAGAAAACAAAGAAATTAAACTCAATTGAAAAAGAGATTGGGTAAATTCAGCAAGTGTACTCGTGGGTTAAATTTTTCTCATCATCATAATTTCGGGAAATTACATGTTTTGCTATAGCGTTTGTAAATTTATGATATTTTGCATGGATCTCAGTTATTTGTCTAATGCTCAAAGTTAAAACTAATCTTTTAAAAATCTGATTGAACATTGAATCAAAATAAAAAAAAAATTTTCAGTTCAATAGTTTAATTGTAATTGAATTAAGGTCGAACTATATATATATATATATATATAAAATATTTTACAATTAAATTAATATGCAAACTATAAAGTAATATTTAAAACATAAAAAGTAGTTTTAACATTTTTCATATAACAGTAAATCTATATAAAATGGGTTAAGTAGGGTCCAAAAAACATTAAAAATCTCTATCACATAATGCCCAAACTCTATTTTATATAAAAAATTAATTTTTGATTGGTTTATTGTCAAATTAGTTGATTTCTGACTAATTTTTGTTTCTTGACCAGTTTTGAGAGAGTCAAGTAAACTAATTTGAGCACTGAGTTCAATTTAATTTTTATAACCATAGTTCAAACAAGTAAATTGCTAAAATTAAGACCACAGAACAATGATTTGTCAAATAATCGAAGTTGAAGCAATTTTTTTGGCAACATAAATCAAAAATAAAATTCTAACTTTTCACTTTACGCCCTAATTTTTTAGGTTAAGTATTTTGAAAACTCGAGAATTCAATTTTCACTATCTTTTTTTTTGGTAATAAATCAACTTGATGAATATCTTTTTAACCATGTTTCAAGTTATAAAAAGTTAATGGCAGAATAATTAAACTTGCTAGCCGGGTTTCCTAACTTATATAATTTGTTGTAGTACGCCAATTAAGAATGTGGTATACGTATTATTCATTATTTTCATAAACTTAGAGGTTAATCATGGAATTAAAAAAGATACTTTTAACTCTTTAAATTATAACTAAGAGGTTTGCATAAACAGCATCTACCTTATACTTTTTGTCGCCATCTCTATATATAGCATAATTGTGAAGCTTCCTTCCCCCTTCAGTTAGAGTTCTTCTTGTTATAATTTACAGGTTAGAGAAAATTTCTTGTACATTCTTGAATTAGTAAGAGATTTTTCTCATTTCAGATAACATTTAGGAATTAATTACAGCAGTTTAATGGCTGAATACTACGTCTACATGTGGGACCACGCGTCAAGTTGATTTCAGCCATTGAATATGCTATTAAATTGAACATATAGATATTAATTTTTTATATACCTCATGTTCAAAAATTTAATAAATAATACGTACTTATTTTTTTAAAAAATAGAATTCACTCTACCAAAAACATTCTAAAATTCTTATAAGTTGATTAATTACCTATATTCGTCCCAAAAAAACTTAGGTTATGCTCTTCAACATCAAAGTTGTCAACCTTGCAGATGGCTGCTCACTTCAACCCTAGGGCGTACGTCAATATGAGCAGGCTGTTCCAATAAATATACAGTGAGTTGTAACCCCAAAAAAGAAGTTTAAGATTGAGATAAGTAAGTTAATATACATAGATTGCACCGCTTGCTTTAATTACTATTTTTCTACTTTTTAATTCATGAATTTCATACTAAGCCGGCGATACTTAATGACTCAAACAAAAGATCCAATGAAACCATCAACTTTAGTATATTAAATTAAAAAAAAAATAGCCAGACATGGATTTGATTCCCATGTGGGTGCGTACAATTGAGTCAGATGCTTTGATGCAACTAGCAGACAATAATTTAATGTCAAAACACATTTAATGACATGATTAAAAAAAATTCATTGTCCATGTTTGGTATATACAAAATATTTTTTTAATGTATAAAAAATAAAAAATATAATATTTATTATATTCATATTATCATTATTTTATAGGATTTATTTTTTTAATTACTTTTTTTAATCCAAAGACATAAATGTCATTTATTATCTATTTATTATTTCCTCCGGTCTCATATATAAGAGACTTTTCTGAGATTTGATTTGGTCTTATATATAAAAAACAAACTACTATATTAATTACAGTATTCCAATTATGCCCTTCATTAAATAGGTCATTCAAATTATGAGTAGTGGTGGTCATTAATTTCAAAGAGAAAGTGCACATATTAAATAGAGGTATTTTTAGAAAATAATTTTTATTTGAGACAAAATTAAGAAAGATTAATTGCTTTTAACTAACTTTCTTAATACTCGTGAATTAGTTATTTGTTTCTTATATATGAGACCAGAGGGAGTATTATTTTTTCTTTTCATACTTAATATTTTACGCCCTTTTAAAAAATAAAACTCTTTATAACATCACCCTTCTTATATGGTAAAGCCTTCAATCTTTGATAAATGTTAATGAAAAAAAAACAAGATGCATATATTAAACGTGAATCCATAAAATAATTAATTAATAGATCAAAGTTTGATTTATTTATTATTGATTTTGTCTAAACTAAAAATAAAACTTTCAAGGGCTGAGCAAACCATATTCTAGCCACCTTTGTTTAAAACAAAATTTGGTGATGAGCAACTAGCATGACATAAATGAGCCTAACCTCTCATCTACAAATGCAATAAAGATTTTTGATTTTGTTTTCTTTTGATGGTGATTGCGCCAAGTTTGCGTTTCAGTTTCTCTTATATATATATATATATATATATAACTCAAATTGGGGTAGCTGCTATTGAAAGACATATGCTTAATTTTTATAACGACCAATGCAATGAGCCGTTTTGAGAATATTACTTTCTTTTTAATGGAAAGAGCGTGGATAAAAATGATATCAAGGATAAGGTTAGATACTGTTTACACCTAGCCAAAAATTGACAGGGTGCCAACAGTTACATGACACATTTTGAACCTGGATACCCCCCACCCCTAAAAGAAAAAAAGAAAAGAAACATTAGTAGTGGTGTCCACTAATGATCCGGTCGAAAATATTTTTCAATTCATACCATGTTGAACCGGGTTGGATTTAATTTAACTAATTCAACTCATACATATACAAGAGTTGGATTGGTTCGAATTAATGGGTTGAAGATTTTTCTTTTTTAACACTAAAATTTGAGAGCTCTTTGGAAGGATAAATTTATTTAAAAATATTCAAGAAATTAAAATTATCATAAATTGCACACAAAACAACATTCCAAAATGAAAATCATTTTTTTACATAATAAACTTGCAAATCCTAAAATAAGCAAACAAGTACACATTATTATAAAACACTAAAATGCCTATCCTTAAGTCAAATGCTCCTTGCCTCCATCTTCTAGGATCAACTTCAACTGTAGCACCTAATCTAACGCAACTAAATTAACTATAATATTATACACAGAAGAAAAAACAAGTGAAAATAAAAAGGTATTAAGGCTAAAAACTGACCGCGTTAAATTTTTTGAATTTCTTAGAGCTTTCTTACCTAATTATGTGCACATACTAAAGTCTCAATAGTAATGGGTTGCAAATAACTAAGAAATGGATCAACAAGTTGAGCTCCAGCGCTAAATGTGGATTTCGATGATTTTGTATAAGTTGGAAATGCCAATACATCTTAAGCAACATGAGAAACAACTTGGTATTTTCTCGCTGTTCTCTTCACCTTCTCAAATGTATCACATGGAAACTATTTCTAATCATAATATATAAAATAAGGATTGCATGTATGACAATTATAAAACTAAATTTAAGCATTCAAGTAATCAATAACAACTTTTAATAATGGGGTAGATCAACAAGTTAGGGTTAAAAAGACCTAGCAATCCTTTATATGTTTTTATTGAGCCTTCTTATTATAGGTTTCGGTATCCCAATAGTATACACCCTGTAAATGCCAACTATTCTTTCACTAAATTTGTGTGCTATAGTCCAATTAACCCTGGCTCCGCTCCCCTCCCCACAAAGAAACAAAACACACACACACACACACACATGTGCGCATATGTTCACATTAATTAATTGAACTTAAAAGATACATCTTAGTGGATCATTTAACAACCCATTATTTAAAAAACAAAATAAACCAATTCATGTAAACCCTCAATGAGAGAATTTCTAACATTCTCTTACTTGGTCTACATTAATTGTTTTTTCAAATAAAATCAACTTTATTTTGTAAAAGAATTCCCGGCTTGACAAAACAAGCAAAATCTTAAGTGCATAATTTTTATTTAAAATGGTCCTAAGACAGTGTAACATATATTATCTAATCCAACATAATCATTGATATAATGATGATTATTACGCTAAAATTGAAATACCTTACAATAGCTCACAATGAAGTTTGGGATTGTCTTGGATAAGCTATATTGAAAGAATTCTTGCAAGATTGAACATAATAAGTTTTTAGCCAGACTTGTTCCTATATAAAAGAGGGATGAATTTAGTCTTAATTAATAACCAAGGATTTATAACATAAGCGAATAGAATTAATTCCATAAGCTTTTGTTGTAGGTAGTTAAAGTATATGCAAACCTACACTAGACCAAATATTAGTTTCACTATTGGAATGCTAGGCCAGTATCAAATTAGTCTAGAAATTGATAATTGGAAAGCTTCCAAGAAAGTTCTAAGGTATCTAAAAAAAACAATGGACTACATGCTTACTTGTAGAAGATCTGATCACTTGGAATTGCTTGGATACTCAAATTTATGTCAAACTAGTTTGTTTCTTTGTTTTTGGTTCTTTATGTAATATAGAAGGTCCACATTTTATTACCTATTCCTCCTAGCAAGAGGGCCAATCTCATGGAAAAGCATAAAAGATCAATAGCAATAGTTGTTTCATTCACTGTGAAAGCAAAATATGTGGCGTGTTATGGAGCCACAAATCATGCACTATTGCTATAGAACTTTATTTGAAGACTTGGGGTTGTTGACACAATCACAAGCTACTAAATCTTTTTGTGATAATGCTACAACAATATTCTTCTCCAAAAAATGACGAATGCACAAATGGCACAAACCATATTGAATTAAGGTACTATATCATCATGGAAGAAGTCAAGAAATATAGAGTTCCTATTGAAAATATTGGGACTAACAAAATGAATGCATGCAAATATTTTGACCAAAAGGTCACAACCAAAAACTATTTAATGAACATATACATAGAATGGATCTTTTTTGTCCTTAAAATTGATATTAATTATGATGATGTTAAGCTACTAACTAAGCATTATCTCATTGAAATCCCAATTGTTAGTCCTTAACAATTTCCTTTGGATGTATAATCAATAAGTAAAGCAAGGCATACAATGTGTATAATTTTTATAATTTGCTTTTATTATAAAATGTGTACTGACACTGGTCAAATAAGTGAAAAGGTATTTTTGTAGTTTATATAACTGAACCATTATATGAGATTTTTAAATAATTGCTATTTTTTGCTAGGAATATCAATTCTCTTTATTTTTCCACAATGTGTTAAGCCAAAAGTTTAGCACATGCTAATCTTATGGATAACAGTTGAGGTGGAGTGGATGTGGGTTAAAATTCCACTCATAGGGCCTGTCCAAGTAATACAAAATGTGAAGTTGGCAATGGCTAATGAGGGAGGACAAGATTTCCATTTTCTTTAGGAATTTGCAATAATAATTTGAACATTGGAATAAATCTTCATTGTTTGTACTATGAATAGTATTGTATGATGTTGCTATTTATATCAATTATGTTATGATAGCTAGGATTATTTAGTTATATTTAAAATTATTTGTTTTATGATATGTGAAAATGATGACCAACAAATAGAAAAATTTGTGCATACTTTTAACCAGAATAACTTTCATAATTACAATTTCAATTGACTTCTATTAGAAAATCTAATAGTAACAAAAATAAGGAGATAATTACTAGAAATAAGGAAAATTAGTAATAATAAAGGAGTTTTATATTTATGGTATCAAAGCAATTTGTCTAGAAGTGTTTAGAATAAGAACAAGGGTACTTTAGATAGCCAAACTCTATTTCCGTATATAGGCTACAATAATTAACCTTGATGCCAATATTTATATACTTGTATATTGACATTTGATTCTATTTATTTTCTTTCACAAGTTGTATGGTAATATTAATGTTGATGAACTCAATATAAATTGTTCTATAGTGCAACAAAATTATGACATCTACTAAAAGAGGAAACTTTACCAATAACTCCAGTGACATGATGAGTGCCATTAGGAGGATGGCTATTGCTAATAGGGACTAGGCCTTTGCTATTAATAGGATCTACGACATATACAAGAAAATGGTAAAAAAATTTGTGACCAAATGTAGAAAATAGAAACCTAGTTATAAACATACATTTTCATGATTTGTTGGAGTTTAGGAGGACTAAGCTGCCTTTGTTCCAAAGTGACTATAATCCTATTATAACTGAGGAATGTTTAAGAGAGTTAGAGAAAAATTTTGAGGTGTTAGGGTGAACAAATGCATAAAAGGTGACCTTTGCCACTTATGTTTTAGTTTGGGAGGTGGACAATTGGTGGAGAAAGATGAAAAGCCATATTAGCGGATCAAGAGATTAAGTTAACTTAGGTAGTGTTCCAAAATGTTTTTCTAGATAAATATTTCCCTACTCGTGTGAGAAATGAAAAAGAGATTGAGTTCCTGTAGTTGAAGTAGGGAGGGATGTTTGTTAGTCAGCATGTGGCCAAATTCAAAAAATTATCTAGATTTTCCTCATACCAAAAAAATAACTTTATTGAGAATTGGAAGGCCAGGACATTTAAGTTAGGCTGAGACTAGGAAAAGAAGTGTAGTAGTTGCAAGATTAGAGAATTTTCTACACTAGTTAATAAGTGTAGAATAATGGGAAAGAATTTGATGGATATGGAGAGTGAAAAACAAAAGAAACAATTTTGGAAATGAAAGAGGGTAGACAATAAATAGAACAAGAACTTCAAGCCAAGGTTTAACTCCAAAAAAGAAAAATAGAGATTAGGAACCAACTATACAACTACCTATAGCAAGTACAGAAAGGCACATAGAAATAGACCATGCTACTTTGGTCAAAATGTGTGATATAGCTGTAGAAAACAAAGACATTTCTCAAAGGACTATCTACAAAACAAAAGGAAGAATCTAGAATGAAAACCACAAACTAAAGGGAAAGTATTGACTTTAAGCAAAAAAGAAGTAAGTTATTTTTTGCAATTTGATACTAGTTATATGCGTTATTAAAAATAGTTCTTTAATTACATTATTTGACTTAAGAGCTACTCATTCCTTTATATCTATTGATTGTGTGAAGAAGTTATATTTGTCTGTGTTTGAATTACCTTATAATTTGCATGCTTCAACTCCTATGGGAGAAGGAGTTTCCACTTCATGTTCCTATTTAGATTGTTCTATTTAGGTAGAAAGTAAACCATTTATTATCTATATGGTTTTCTTACCTTGGAAAAACATTGATGTTATATGGGGAATGAATTGGTTATCTACAAATAATGTAATCCTAAGTTGTTACTAAAAGACCATTATGTTTTCACCAAGCTTATATAAGAGTTTATTTTTGTCACTGCTAACCAAGTCACTAGAAAGTTAGACGAAGGAAGCTAAAGGTATGTTCTCTTGTGCTCTTCAAAAACAAAGGCATATAAGGAAGTAACAAATAGCCTTATAGTGAGAGAGTGTTCAAAAGCTTTTCCCTTGAGATAATCAGCCTACCCCTAAAAAGGAAAGTAGAATTTTCCATTTATCTAGTTCTTGGAACATGTTTAATTTTTATGGCACCATTTGGGATGTCTCCTCAAGAGTTGATGAACTTAAGAAATAGACAGAGCATATATTATCTAAGCAATTTATTTGACCAAGTGTATCATTTTAGGGAGCTCTTGTACTCTTTATGAAGTAAAAGTATGAAAGGCTTGATTCATGCATAGAGACAATTAAATAAGATAACCATTAAGAATAAGTACCCTCTACTAAGAATAGATGATTTGTTAGATTAGCTTAAGGGAACTTCTGTTTTATCTAAGATTGGCCTTAGATTAGGATACAATTACATAAGGGTTAATATAGAAGATATCCCAAAGACCGGTTTAGGACAAAGTATGGACATTGTAAGTATTAGGTGATGCCATTTGAACTCATGAATACTCTAATAGTATTCATGGACTACATGAACTAAATCTTTAGGTCATACCTAGATTAGTTTGCCATTGTTTTCATGCAATACCTTAACTTCCTAACCCTTAAACAAATGTCACCTAGGCTATCTTAATACACACTTAGCATGTAACACCATATATTGCTAGCTTATTTCATACTATCTCCATGTCTCATGCCATAAATTCCGTGAAGGGACAAGGAAAAATGATATTAAAATCATGTCTTTCTTAGCGTTGAGTCGCGTATAAATTTTTCATTCGGTGTCCCATGGACCATGTGAACCATGTATCATATTGTCATATTTAATTACATAGATACAACTTATTTCCATCACTAAAAGCGGTCTACAACTTATGGAAAGCAGGGAAACACATAAAATCCATGAATGCAATTTTGACTAGAATTTTGCCACTTCTGTCACAAAAATTGGAAATTCATAAATAATTTTAGAAAAATCAAAATTATTCATTATTTGCCATTATGGAAAGCTACACATGCCTAATTTATACTAAAAATATGTCTAGACCATGAAACATAACACAGAAGATGATTGACATTCAAAAAGATGTAAAGGTTTGACTAGCCACTGGTACTATCACAGGTTTCTACTACGAACTTTAAAAATGTCCAATTAATTTCAAAAAAATTCAATCCATGAAAATGATATCAATATGGAAAGTTATGTACGTTAGATAGAGGGAAAAAAATCATTTCAGGCCATTCCAGGTTCGTTCATCCCACGAAAATCAATCAAACAGTGGCACAAGTAAGATTGGACGCCTGGTACTGGATAGCAACTTTGGAAATTAATATCTCCCTCTCTATGCATCCAAATGAGGTACTTCTAGTTGAAAAAAACTTATTGGGAAGGTCTAGTTTCTAGATATAAAATTTTATGGCAATTGGACATCATTTGCCCTATAAGTGATAGAGTTTTATTTTGGACCAAAGCTACAGTGATAGCAGCAAAAATTAGAAAAATTTTCAACTTTAAAAATTCACCAAATATTTCATAGACCTCTAAAAATTCTGCACTTTAGCTTTCCAAAAAGCTCTCAACAGGTTATAGATTCATACCAAATTTTAAACCAAGAAGAGCTCATTTGGTCAAAAAGTGATATAGACCCATGAAATAGTCATTTTTGCTTACTATCAAGAGTCACTTTAGTCCAAATGGCCTCCTCTTGAGTTTGACACCTCTTGGACAAGTTCAAAAGCATAATTATGACTTGGGTAAGCTATCTAAGTGATCCAAAACCCTATACATCTAATTTTGGCCATTCAACATCCATTAATGCACTAAACATACATGCCATTCAAGGGTCCAAACCCATAATCTCATTGATTTAATGTTACATAAAGTTTACATAGAATCCATACATCATGTTATAAGTGCTCAAGGTCCTACACTACCAAAAATAATATATACAAAACTTTTTGAACATTCCATTACAAGTTAGACTATAAAATGAATAAAGTGTAGCCATTCAATGTTCTTGGCTTGTATTTCCTTAGTTTTGAGCACCACCTAGACATTTCAAGAGTGAGAGGAAAAGGGGAATGAGATTCCATGAATCTCAATAGCTCACACACATCTATTCACATACATTCAAGGCATACATACATCAAGAATACAAATATGCAAGCATAAAGTGTGCAAAGCCACATTTCTATGCCACATTAATACATTAAACCATTTCCATGCCTAGGGACTTTTGGTTTTCCCTCACCCCATTTCTAGGACTTTTGGAAGTACCTCACCCTTGGCCTAGGGACTTTTGACTTAGCCTCATCCATCCAAGGAACTTTTAACCTAGTCTCACCCATACCTTGAAACTTTTGGCACATCTTCACCCACTTTAAGGGACTTTTGTCATCACCTCACCCTTAAGAGTCAATCTCACATTCAAAGGCATTCAAGAACATACATGAGTACCGATGCAATTTCAAGAGATCATGTGGCATTTTACCAAATCATAAGAACACATACAAGCATACCATGTCATACATATGCACACAAGAAAGTATAAAGAATAAGGTGGAGAGCTACCTTTCAATTTATGCAAGCTTACTTTGCTAATTCTTTCCCTTCTTTGATTTCACAAGAGCACTTAGGTGGTTGGTTGTTCTCTTGGCCTAGACATCATAAGAAACACACAATCATATACTTGAAACAAGCCAAGACACTAAACTAAAGTTTAAACACACACTTGGTTTCACACTTGGCACTATGGTTCCATAATTAGTCTAATGATGCAACTCTTGGAATTCAATTTCTAGGTTCCATTCTCTTGTTATTTCTAGAATTCTTGGACTCATTTAAGGTCCTTGGAGCCATCATGTACACTTACACAATTGGAAATCCAAGTTGCTTCATAAAACACCATTATGGACACGATTGCTCTATCTCTCATTCCATGGGTCCTAAATTTTTCCCAATAGTTTCTCCCATCTTCTAACATCGTATAAAGTCCCAAACCAAGGTTAGAATAAATTAAAACATCCTCCAACCTTATGCTCTTTCCTTGGCCGAGATTAGTGAGCATAATAGGGTTCAAGAGCTTCTTGATTTTTCCTTGATGGAAGAACCATTTGGGGAGGTTTCTAGGGGTCTTAGGAGCTCAAGGAAACATTCAAATGGCCAAGGTAATACTCACACAAAATCAAATTTCATAATCTCTTCAAAAATCGAACACTTTCCTAACTTGTATTTTAATGAATTTCCTTGCAATTTCTTGCCATAATCTATCTCCCCAAGGTCTAAAACCCTTGTTTGCCTCTTGGTTTTGGATAGAAAAACCCTCCCCCATATGGTTCTGGTTTAGGCCAAAAA
This sequence comes from Erythrophleum ivorense, assembly GCA_026724425.1. Lineage (NCBI taxonomy): Eukaryota > Viridiplantae > Streptophyta > Magnoliopsida > Fabales > Fabaceae > Erythrophleum > Erythrophleum ivorense. The sequence continues at coordinate 5,154,403 of JAIUCV010000030.1, forward strand.
TCCACCAAGAAAGAAGCAATAAGGAGAAGCAATAACAATAAGTAGTTTTAAGCTTCCTTTCAATGCTCTTTTTCCTTGGTTTGCTTCCTCTTATGAGATTCAAATTTTCCTCTTGTGTTCTGGCCTAAAAATAGAACCAATCATCTTAAGAAAATCATAGAAAGAAAGCCAAGAAGGAAAGGAAGAGAATTGGAAGAAGGAAGAGCAAGCAATTCTACAAATTTTCTTGCCTTTTTTCTTAGTTTTTCTCTTCCTTTTTCTCCTCCTTTTGTGCACCAAGAAGAGAGCTTTCATTTCTGAACTTTGGGCAGAAGAAAAGTTGTTCTTAATAAGGGACGAAAAAGGGAGAAACATGTGGAAGGTTATGGAAGATTCAAGAAGCTTATGTTTTCAATTTTGCCATTCTGTAATGGCAATTTTATTTTGGCTTTGTTTTAGCTACTTTTTGAGAATTGTCTTTTTCATCATAAAATTTAGGTTCCAAATTTAATACAATACCTTTGGAATCACTCAAATTGGAGTTAAAACCTTATTGAACAAACTGGTCAAAGTTCGGGTCAATCAACATTAAAAAACGTACACTAGAGGGGCTTTATTAATCCTAGGGCTTTCCATGATTTTTAGGGCCTCTGAGAACCCTAGGCAACTCAAAAATTTTATTTAAAAAGGCCTCCTATATGTTTTTCCAAAAGTTTCACTTATTTACGAAATTGCCATTACATTTGGTCAGTTTCTGTCACAATTTGTTTCTTCATCCTAACTCTGTTTTTCTTTCCATCTGAGCTTGGAATTATCATTTTTAGGAGCTTAGGACTCTACCTAAATTTTTTGAGACATTATCTAGCTCATTTCAGAGGACTTGCTTTTATATGACTCATTTTATCATTTTACAGAAATTGCATTCATTACATGGCATATAGATACACATTTGCAAGAAAGTGGCACTTTTGTTTATGGTTATTTGCATAGTTAAAAAGCCATATACATCACTTGTAGCTTTAAGGACCATGTGGACTTACAAATATCATTTTCTATCCATAACATATCTATTCAAATCATAAACATTACAATTCATCTTAAGAATCTCGGATTTGAAACCAAATTTCATAAAAACCAGAATTTGCTCTCGAGTTTGTTGTCTAGATTTCTGATATGAATTTTAAAAATTCATAACTAATTTTATAAAAATTGAAATCATGCATATGATAACTTTATGGAAAGCTCTAGATGTTACTTGACTAAAAATAGTTCCAAACTAAGGCAAAAGCATTTAACCCACGAAAAATAATAGAGTAGCACATTAGGTTTGTTCTTGGATAGCTATAAGATCTAAAACTTCACAAATTTGTTTCTCTCTCTAAAGAGCTCCAAATGAGATGCTTTTGGTTGTTATGAAAAGCTTATGATGTCTAGTTTATGTTTGCAAAATTTCATGAGCATTGGACTTCATTTGTCCTACAAGTGACATACAGAAGCAAACTGATTATATGAATAGTACCCATACCAATTCTACATAATTGGATCAACTTTGAGTGCTTTTTGGCTTTGTGAAAAGATCTAGATGAGGCCTATTTTCTGGCCAAATTTCATGCAAAACTCATCTATTTGGTTAGACTTTGGTTTAGCTCAAGAAGTGGTCAATTTTGAAGTCCATAATGGGTTCATAAGGCACCATATGACTCTCTTATCATTCTATAGCCACTTCAGCATGTCCAAAAGCATGAGCATGATTAAACATATAGGAGCATGCCAAATGGTTCATCATAAAGCTCATTTTTACCTTGCCACTTGGATTTATACACATACATATAAAGGCTCATGGGTGGCAGAAACTCATATATTCATTCATTTGGTTCTAAAATGGATACATACATCATATTTATATACATTTGAACATGTTCAAAGGTCTACATCATATATACATTATATAGTTACAATTCTTGGCATCAAAATGCTATTAAAAAGCCTATTTCTATACTTCCTTATCAAAGTCTTGTCCTTCAAAGTGGTTGACCTCCATTTCATGGTCCACTTAGCTCACTTATACATGGTTAGACATATGTGGGGAAAGAGTGAGATTCAAAGAATTTCAATAGCTCTTTATCCTTTTAAACATATATAATAGATGCAATTTCATGTCAAAGAATGCATGTGTAACGAACATAATTTTCATAAAATGACGAAATGAGCCGTATAAAATCAAGTCCTCTAAAATGAGCTAGATAATGTCTCAAAAAATTTGGATAGAGTCCTTGGCTCCTAAAAATGATAATTCTAGGCTCAGATGTAAAGAAAAATGGAGTTAGGATGGTAAAATAATTTGTGATGAAAATTGACGAAACATAATGATATTTTCGTAAATAAGTACAACTTTTAGAAAAAAACATAGAAGGGCTTTTAAATAAAAATTTTAAGTTATTCAGGGTTCTTAGAGGCCTCAAAAATTATGGGAAGCCCTGGGACTGATAAAGCCTATCCAGTGTATGTTTTCCAATAGTGGTGAGCCTGAACTTTGATGGATTTGTTTGGAAAGATTTTAGTTTCAATTTAAGTAATTCCAAAGGCATTTTATTAAATTAGGAATCTAAATTTTATAATAGAAAATATAGTTTTAAAAAAGGAGTTAAAATAAAGCCAAAACAAAATTGCCATTACGGAAGGATGAAATTGGAATTTTTGAAAAAATGAGTTTCTTGAAGCTTCCACACACTTCTCCCTTTTCTCCTCTCATATAGCACGACTTTCCTCTACCCAAAATATAGAAAATAGACTAGCTTCTTAGGGAGCACAAGAGAGGGAGAGAAGGAGAAAGAAAAAGGCAAGAAAGGTAAGGAAATTTTAGGAATTTCATTCTCCATCTTCTTTCAATTTTGTTCCTCTCCTTTCCTCCTTTCTTTCCCTAGTTTATTTGAGTGAATTGGTTCTATTTTGAGTCTAGAACAAGGAGGATCGGTTTGAATTGCTTAAGGAGAAGAAAACCAAGGAGAAAAAGTCTTGAAACCAAGCTTGAACCTAAGGTATTTCATGGTTTTGTTGTTTCACCTCTTTGCTTCTTCCTTGTGCACTTTTCAGCCTAAACCAGAACCATATGAGAGGGAGGTTTTTTGTCCAAACACAAGAGAGGAACTAGGGTTTTGGACGATGGAAAAGAGGAATATGGCAAGAAATTCTAAGAAAAACTAATAGAAATCAAGTTAGGAAGTATAGGCTTCTTTAGGGTTTTGGAAAATCTAATTTTATATGAGTGTTCCCTTGGCTATTTGAGTGTTTCCTTGAGCTCCTAAGACTCTTAGAAACCTTCCCAAGTGGCTCTCCCATTAAGAAAAAATCAAGAAGCTTGTGAACCCCTTCCTTGGTGCATATCTCAGCCTCGACAGGATGTCTCATCTTTTCTTTCTCAATCCAGGGAGAACCTTCATTGAGCTTTTAATCAAATTAATTTCTCCTTTTACACTATGTTTTCTTTCTATACATCTCATCTCACCTAGAGGTTGCTACTGGTCACTTCCTATAGGCTTCAGCTTATACTCAGATTAGGGTACCTATTTCATCAGACTTATAGCTTACAATAACTTATTGCTTTCTAAACTATACTCATTCTCTTTTGAGCTTCTATTACTAGGCTACTCATACTTACCTCTAGGTATTACCTATGAGGTACACCTTTTTAGGCCACTCGCTATGTCCCTCACTGCTGATAGTTTTATCTTATATTATTTCGAGGATACACTACATTCTATCATTCTGGGTCTCATAGGGTAGCACCTTAAGTTAGAGTCAACGCCTTAAAGGAGGGTCTCAACAACCTTATCATTCTTGTGTCTAACTTTCTCTATGTTGAGCTCTTTTCTCAGTCTTATTCGCTAGGCCCACGGATTTCTTACTAATTTTTCGTAATTATTCATTACCCTTTTCTCTGCTTATACTAGGGGTTTCCACTTCTTATGAATCATCTGACCCCTTATCAGTTCATTTCACAAGTTGGCCTGAGTATGACCAACAAAGCCTTTTATACTACCATTCACTATGGCTAACATATCATTCACCGAGGCTAATTAGCCTTGGGTTCACCGTAGTTTTTTTGTCTAAGTATTAGCCACAGCTAACTTCTTAATTGGTCGCGGTGAGGAACTTTTTGGACTGTCTCATTGCTTTTTGGAATAATTGGCTGTGGCTAACGACCTTTGATTGGCTTGCTTTTTCAAGGATTGATTTTCATCTTTAGCTACTAACTTGAGCCTCATAGCCTCTATATCTAGTCCATAATCAAGTTAGAGGATTTTACCTCTTGCTTTGTTCATGCATAACTAACTGTCGCCTTTAGGCTATCAGGCTTTAAGGGGTGTAGCTTGTAACTTAACCTTTGGCTCAAGGGAATTAACTTTTCAGGTTCTGAAACTTATCTAGACATTTGGATGTTATGACTAGGGGGTGATTCTTTGTCTCATTTCCCCTCAAACTGGTTCTGCGCAATTGCAATCTCATCTCATACTGTGTTGCATCATTACTTGTCTCTGTATTATGTGAGACATCTCAGAATGGTCTAAGTATGACTACCAAGAGAATTAGGCCTCACTTAATTTCTCTAGCAAGCCTCTTCATATCAACAAGATCAATTCTCATCGTTTATATTTAGGGCTTGCCACTGATCCCTATGAGCTATCACATCTCATCAAGCTCTAGCTGTCAGATCCCTTAACTTTGTTTAAGCTTAGCTCTGCTCAAGCTACTCTAGAGGCCATTCTTTCTTAGTGTTCACTCTCTACTCTAAAACCATCACACAACTTACTTATCATGAACAAAGCTACAAGCTATCCTTATACACTTAACGTATCTCATTTAAGACTTTACCTATTCATTCAAGCTTTTACAAAGCCCTATTGCTACATCCTCAAGCCAAATCCAATCCGAGAGAGCTTGAAACTTTGCTCTGATACCAAAAATGTAATACCATATATTTCTAGCTCATTTCATGCCTTTGAATAACTCATTTCCAAGAATCATGTAAATTCTCAAAGAAAAAGGCATTAAAATATAACTTTTCTAGTGTTCGTTACATGTAAAAATTTCATTCGGTGTCATGTGGATCATGTGAGCTCATACATTACATTCTCATATTTAATTACATGAATACAACTCATTTACATCATCACAAGTGGTTTACATCTCGTGGAATTCAAAGGGAAGCATAAAATGCATATATATATATTTTGTCCAGATTTTCTTCTTTTCTGTCACAAATTTTGGGAAATCATAACTAATTCTAGAAAAATCAAAATCATGCATTCTTTGCCATTCTAGGAAGCTACACATGTCTACTTTATGCTACAAATATAACTAGGCTATGAATTATAGCACAGAGGATGTTTGACATCTGAAAAGGTTTAGAGATCTAGATGTCCACTGGTGCTATCACAAAATTTTGTAGCAAAACTAAAAAATATCCAATTAATTCCAAAAAAATCCAATCCATACAAATAATACTGATCTGGGAAGATGTGAATGTTAGCTAGAGGGAAAAAATAACTTCAGACCAGCTTAGGCATGCTTAGATCTTGAAAATCAATCAAATAGTACATGAGGTTAGTTGGAACTCTTGATACTAGATAGAATCTTTAAAAATTTGTATCTCCCTCCCTAGACATCCAAATGGGGTAATTCTAATTGTCACAAGTCACTGGAAATGTCTAATTTCTTTGTATAAAATATGGTGGCAATTGGACATCATTTGAGCCTTGTGTGATAGATTCCATTTTTGGACCTGAGTGAATAGTAACATGACCAAAACCAGAATTTTTGCCAATTTTGGAAATTTATCAAATATTCTCTAGACCTCTAAAAATTATATTCTTTCGCTTCCCAAAAATCTGTTAACAAATTCTAATTATATGCCAAATCTCAGTTCAAGAAGAGCTCATTTAGATAAAAAGTGATATAGGGTTCCATTATAGTCAATTTTGGCTCTATTTAGGATACCAAAATGTCCAAATAGTTTTCCTTGGGGTTTGGCACCTCTTGGGCAAGTCTAAAAGCATAATTAGAACTTGTGTGAATTACTCGGATGGTCTCAAATTCCATACATCTTAGTTTGGCTATTCCACTTCCATTCATACATGAAATTCCATAATGCAAAATTACTATTACATGACTAAAAAGAGTATTTCCATACATATAACCCTAACTCTCATTTATACACAATACATTAACATAATTATACATGCTTGTAACACCCCAAAAATTAATTAAGGTGTTAATCATGAATTTGGGTTAATTAAAATAATTAATATAGGATAATTGGGCAAGTTAAGTGAGTGAAAATTTTAGAAAGATAAATTATTAATGAGTTTGAGATTTAATTGAGTTAGAAACCCCATCTAGGCTCAAATTAAATTAAGTAGGCCAAGGTTAGGAACTAATGGAGGGCCCAATCTGATTTAATGAATTAGAAACCTAAGACCCAACTTGCATAGGTTCTTATAAATGACCCAATAACCTTTGTGTAGACCCAAATCAATTGAGTTTTTTAAATTTGGTTTGGCTCAATTAAATTTATGTAGCCTAACACATTAAAGTTGGCCCAACAAGGCTTAAATCTAAAACCCACTTAATATTGGATCTTTGGATCAGCCTATGACCCACATTAGACCCAACTTAAACCCAACTAAAACCCTAAACACTTTAGCCCCTCCAGATTTTGTTGAAACACAAACATACAACTCATTCTTAGAAGTTTGAAGGGAGGCTAGGGTTTGGGGTAAGAAATTCACCATGTCTCACTTTTAAGCTCAAAATCAGCCAAGTACTTGTTATATAACTTAATCCCCTTCTTTTTCTTTTCATTTTGGCCCGATTAGTTTCTCATTTGAAGCATTTTCACCACAACCAAAATCTGAAATGTGGTTGTTTGGTACTTTCCTAGAGAATTTTCAGAGGTAGAGGCTAAGAGGGACATTGGATAAGTGTAAACTCTCCATTCTAATGTATTTTCTGCTGGTTTAAGACCCCCATGGTTGATTTGTAGTATGGGTATTAATTATGTACAATTTTGCTTAGGAATTAGGGTTATATATTGAAGTTTCTGATAGAGAACATATTCAATCTAAATTTGGGGATTTGTAGTGGCTGGGTAAGCATCTTCCAAGTAGTAATCTTCTGTTGTTATGGTTATAGGAAGATTTTGGCACTGCTGGTGGCTTTTCAATTGTCTACAGAGTGAGGTAATCGGGGCTTATGCTAATTCCATGTATATGTTTGTTTTAATCTTGTATTTGCTATGTGATTATGATTTTAATGCTAAATGAATTGGTTAGCTATTTGTTATGTGTGATTGGATCTTGTGAGTCCATGGTAGAGTTGTGGTGTAACCACCACCCGTGCACGTGCTTCGATCGGGCATCAGGTTATGATCAAACCCTAGATGCATTGAGCCCTGGTTGTGCTCATTAGGGAGTGGGTGTTGTGGATGGGCCTCTCTTGGTGTTATTGGCCTTTAACATGTGGAATTGTGATTGCTAGTATGGGATGGTAATCATAGATAGCCTAATTGTTTCATTTACTGATATGACTGGTATGTTTTCTGATGCTTATATGAAATCATGCATATATATTGATTAAACTAGAATATATGAATGAAATTTTCCTTGGTTATTGAGATTTTCATCTCACCCCATTTCATGGGATTATACTTTCAGGTGAACACCTTTCAGGTAAGGATAAGGGGAAGCAAGTGGATGAAAATCCATAAGCTCTAGCCATGTGTGGAGGAAGCTATACTTGGGTTGATCTGAGTAGAGTATATGCAATTTTGTTAATCTTTTATATAGCATCATCATGTAATCATATTGCCAATTGTAGGCATTTATATTTTGATTTCTTAGGATGTACCTATTAAGGAGTTAAGTCTCATTATAGCTTGGTATTAGATGTATGAACTTATAGTGTCTGATGTATGAACTTTGTTGAATTCATGATATGGTCTACTATTGGAAATGTCATCATGAGATATATTAGATTGTTGATTTGAATCAGTGATGTATGGAATCTTTAATGGAATGTATATTTGAATAATAATTGTTGGAAGCTTATGAAATTTTGCTGTTGTTAATCTATGAACTTTTTGATATAGGGTAGTTGAAGAAGTAGAAATTGACTCTTAAGTCTTGAACTAGTAATGATAGATTAGCTGGGTAAATTAGGCTAATGAAAGCTATTGGAGCCCCACAATTGAGGTAGAGTGGCCCTAGGGTGTCATTGGAGAAAGAGTGGAGAGTATGAGATAAGATTTTTAGGAGTTGTAAGATCAGAAGGCATTTTGCCATGGCTAACATATTATTAGCCACGGCCAATAGAGGCGAAGTTGCCCAGAGAGAGTACCAGAGAGTAATTTACCGTAGCGAAAAAGTGGAATTAGCCACGGCGAAATGTGAGAAGCAAAATTGGGAGTCATCCAGAGGGTAATTCACCGTGGATAAATGGGAATTGGCCGCAGCAAACTTTTGTGAGAATTTGTTAGGCATTCCAAAGAGGAATTAGTCACGGCAAAAGAGGTAATTGGCCGCGGCCAATTGTGAAAGGCGAGTGAGGTAGGTTCCAAGAGGCTTGCTTCCTCATCGCTGCACCATGTAAGTTAGTCGCTACAAATCTCCAACTCATCGTGGTTATCTGTAAAGATATAAAAGTGAACCCAAGAGCAATTGGCCGCGGCGTAAGGGCATTTAGCCATGGCTAACAATCCCAAACTCTCATTCTAACCTAGAAATCTTAGTTTTTCATAGGGTAACCTCAAGGGATGACTTAGAAACATTGGTAGAAGATTCTTGTGAGTTAGAATTAATGGGTAATAGAACCAAAGGCTTATAAATGAGTGTTTATTTCCCTTGTGTACATGAATACTTGTAATTATTTGGTTGATGACTCTAATAACATTACAATTCAAATTTCCTTGCCTTTTCCAAATGTAATTAGTCGTGATGTCTTGTAACCTTAATTTATAGTTATTAATAAGGTATTTTACCTTAATCACAATGATTAGAAGTTAGGGTTATCACAATGCTTATAACATCATAGGTCATATACAACTAGGGATTTCATCAATTGCTATCCATAGGGCCTTAAAGTAGCAATTTCTAGACACTTTGATATCATGCTCTCATCTTCAAGGTGGTTGGCTTCCATTACTTTGCTCTCTTGGTCTACCTAGCATGTTAGAATATTGGAGAGGAGGGGATGAGATTCAAAGAATCCCAATACCTCATCTCCCATTTTGTAACACCTTAACTTCTAGCTCATACCCATCATGCCCTCATACTCATATGCACATGTTAAGCTTACAAGGGAGATGATTAACTCTACCTTGGTATTCTTTCTTCATGGCATTATGCATGGGTAGATATTTACTTTAGAGTCACATGGACCGGGTGAGCTCTTTCTATGCATCCTCATGCTCAATTGCACCATTAAGACTTGTTTCAATCCCAAACATATGATTTAAACTCATGGAAAGCAAAAAGGGATATGAGACATGCATTTTTGTTCTTGGCAGATTTTGCTTTATTTTTGGGCTAAGTTTGAAAATTCATAACTAAATACAGAAAAAATAGTAACTACATGATCTTGGTCATTCTAGAAATCTTAAGACGTCTAATTCATGCTAAAAATGTGTAGAAGTCTCAATATCTCACATATCATGCGTTTGACATCAAAAATCGTCCACTGGTCAGGGGGGGCTCTTTTGCTGTCACAGTTTACTGATATGGACTTTGAAAATGTCTAAATAATTCCAAAAAACTCCAATGCTTGCAAATCATATCTCTATGGAAAGATGTGGATGTTAGCTAGAGAGAAAAAATATCACTAGATCCGTTCACCAAGCCAAATTTCCGGAAACCGATGAAACAGTACTTCGGGTCTGGTTGGGTGTCTGATACTGGGCAGGAACTTCGAAATTGCATATCTTCCTCTATAGACCTCCAAATGAGGTGCTTCCAGTTCCTACAAGTCACTGTGACCATATAGTTTCTGTGTGTAAAATTTCGTAGCCATTGGACTACGTTTGCCCCTCGGATGACACAAATCTCAAACTAACCAAATGAACAGTGTTTTCTGAAATCTGAATTTCTGATGTCAACTTTGAAAAATCATAGAAAATGCTATAGACCTCCAAATGACATGAACTCTAGCTTCAAAAAAAGCTCTAAACATGATCTAGTTACATGTCAAATTTCAGGACAAGAAGAGGTCATATGGTTAACCTTTGACATTATGTGCAAAAAGGCCTTTTCTTGGCCAAAAGTGGGGCTCATGGGGTCCAATCTTGGTTCTTCCACCTCTATGACTCTTTGAGCACATGATAAAGCATCTATAAGGGTCATCAATCATGGTTCAAGTGTCTAACAACCTAGATTGGAGAGACTCACTACCCCATGCCCACTTATGCACTCATATGGCCTATGCTAGCATTGAGCATTTCACATTCAAGTTTGCCTCTTCATTCAAAATAGGCCTCATTCTCATATATACATCATCATACATACATTGTCTTGCAAATACTCATAAAGGCTACATCATATACATTATCAATTTACATTTCATATCTCATATACAATACATTTACAAGAAGCTCTTTGCAAATCTTCATTTCTCTCCCTAGCTTCAAACTTGGTGGCTCCCATCTCTAGCCTCACTTGGTCCACCTAGCATGTTTGGATGGTGTAGAGGGAGGGTGAGATTCAAAGAATCTCAGTAGCTCAACTCTCATTCAATCATACATATATAGCATGCAAACAAGTCTCATTGTGCATGTATGGCATGTTAGCATATAAAATCATACTAAAAGCATTTGAAACATGTGAATTGGCCATGCATAAAAGAAAGACATTCTCAACATGTGAGTAGGCCATACATAACATTTAGAAGCTTGCCAAGTACATGGAGTAGCCTCACCCACTCACTTGTGGCTTTTGGACTTGCCTCACCCATTCTTAAGAGGTTCTTGGACTCAACCCTTACTCTTGGGGAGTCAACCTCGCTTTTGGGAGACTCTTTACTCTTGTCTCAACCAACTTAAGGGTTTGGCTCATCCTCACCATGGCTAAAGGGTTATTGGCTTTTCCATTTCCTCAAGCAAACCAAAACAATCACATAAATCATCATTTCAATTCATAACATATCATCATGCTAACACACTTCTCATAACTCATATCATACATACATACAAGTAAGACAATGTAAACACACAATTATGCATGAAGGAAGGTGGAGAGAGCTACCTTATTAGCTATTAACAACTTCCTCTTTCACTTGTCTCCTCCCTTGTGGATTTCACTACCACTTCTAGATGGGAGAGCTTCTCTTGAGCCTAACCACACAAGAAGCATGGAATTAATTCCTTAACACTTGATTCTTGAGCTAGGGATCTCTTTCTAATCAACCCTACTGAGCTTCTTAAACTAGGTTTCTTTCTCTCACTAGAATCCATTAACTATCCTCTCTCTTTTCTCAAATTCTCAAGCTCTTAAAAAGGGAAAGCAAGAAAGAGAAGACTACATAACTTCTAACCTCCCTCAAGAGTGGTTCCCCATTCTCCCTCTTCTGAACCAACTTCAAAACCTAACCATCTTAGCTACCAAAACCGTAGGAAGAGAGGGGAAGGGGAGAAGGGTAACATGCTAAGAGAAAAGCCATGAGAATCCTTACCTTTCTTGTCCTTTCTTCTTCTCCTAAGCTTCTCTCTCTCTCCTCCGCCCTTTTCTCTCTCCTAAAGCGAGCTTGAGTCGGTTAGAAGAAGAAAGAAGAGATTTGGAAGCTTTTAAAAAGTCAAATTCTCTTTTTCTCACTTTTCCGGACTATACTCGCTATAGCGAGCCATTGCCCTCGCTACAGCGAGCTCGTGTCTGTTCCAGACCTTTGCTATGGCGTCGCTATGGCGAGCTCGTGTCTGTTCTAGACCTCTGCCTTCGCTATAGCGTCGCTACGGTGAGCAACTCCCTGGATTTTATATGGAATGCCCGCACTCGCTATAGTTAGAAGCATTTTCGCTATTGCGAGGCGGCATTCTCGCTATAACTAGGCCATTTCTCGCTATGGCGAGAAGACTTAGAAAATTTTCAGCTCTTCGAAAATTTTCAGCTTTTCTTTTCTCCTTCCTTTTCTTTTCTCTTTTCTTTCCTTTTCTCTTTTCTTTTTCTTGGTTGTTACACAATTTAATCATAAATAAAGCATGCAAAACAAGTCTTATAAATGCATGCATGAGTACGTTGTCATGTGTAAATATTCAAGAAGCATTTTTATCATTTGAGCAAGTCATACATGGCATAAAAAGCTTGCCAAGTAAGTAGATTGGCCTCACCCATTTATGTATGGATTTTGGAGTTACCTCACCCATTCTTTAAGAGGTTCTTGGACTTAACCATACTCTTGGGAGTCAACCTCACTTTTGGAAGACTCTTTACTTTGTTTCAACCAATTTTAAGGGTTTTTGGCTCATCCTCACCATGGCTAAGAGTTCTTGGCCTTACCACACTGAAGGAAACCAAAGCAAACATCATAAACATTATTTAAAAAATGTAATGCATCATCATGGTACCATGGAGTAAAAGCTTATGCTAGAACATTTTTCATGGCTTGAAATACATATACATACATTTAAAGACAAGTCAAGCAAGAAATCATGCATGAGAGAAGGTGAAGTGAGCTACCTTGCTAACATTTATACACTTTTTCTTTAACCCTTGAATCCTCTCCCTTGACCTCACACACCCAAGAAGGTAGAGATCATTCCTTTTGGCCTAGACACAATTTATGGAAGCTAATTAGGTTCATAAAATTAATTCAAAGGCCACACAACTTGCTTAGACTCTAGCTTAGTCTATAAACCTCTTTATGTTTCCAAGAATGCACCTAATGAAGCAATACCCATCAAATAATTTTTAAGCTCTATTCTTTTCTTTCAAATATGATTCTTGACTCATTTTATGGAACATAAAGCACATAATTTCTAGCCTCGTGGAGTCATCACACAATTAAAATAAAGAGCCTAATTACATGTTACTTCTTTAGGTCATATTATGGAACATAAAGCACAATCTCACTTTCTAAGGTTTCTAAATTTTTCCTAGGCTTCCCCTCATATTCACTCATCATATATGACTCAAAAATGGATTTGGAACAAATTAAAACTATCCCTAGGTACACAAACTCCCTTAGGCCGAGACTAGGAAGCTTGATGATCTCCTTGAACTTTACTTTATTTCCTTGATGGAGGAAGCACATTGTAATATCTGATTTTTTGAAAATGAAAGAAAATGTGAGAAACGTAATGTACAGTTTCTCCATTAACGAATGAAACTTACCAGATATAAAAGCAAATCTCCCGAAATGATGTAGTTAAGGTCCCAAAAAATTTAGGAAGCATTCTAGACTCTTAAATATGAGAATCCCAGGCTCAGACGAAAAGAAAAATGGAGCTAGAATAAAGAAACAATTTCTTACGAAAAGCTTACGAAACGTAATGGCATTTTTGTAATTTTAGGTAATTTTTGGAATTTACATAGGAGGACTTTTTAAATGAAATTTTTGAGTTCTTCGGGGTTGTCAGAGGCCCTGAAAACCATGGAAAGCCCTGGGACAGTTAAAACCCCTTCGGTGGACATTTTCTAATGTCAGTTGACCCAAACTTTGACTGGTTCATTTGGTAAGGTTTTAGCTCAAAATTGAGTGATTCCAAAGGCATTTTATGAAATTGGAAACCTAAATTTCATAATGGAAAAGACGGTTCTAAAAAAGGAGCTAAAACAAAGGAGAAACAAAAATGCCAAGAATAAAGGGCAAAATGGAAATTTTTAAAAATTGTAACTTATGTTGCACCCTTCTTTTCCCCTCATGTTGCACGACCAAGTTTTGCAAAAAACCAGAGTAAAACCCTAGAGAGAGTGGTGCACAAGAGGAAGGAAAAGAGGAGGAGAAATCAAAGGCTTAAGGTATGGAAATTAGTAGTTTTTCATGCTCTTTCTCTACCAAACCTCTTCTCCTTCATTCTCCTTTCTTTCCTTGGATTAAAATGATGTTTATAAATCTGATTCAAGGGAGAAATTCAAGGGAAATTTTGGATTTGAAGAGAGAAGCTTGGAGAAATCAAGATTCAAGCCAAACTAACCAAGGAAACAAGGTAAAAATACATTCTATGGTAGCTATGTTGATGCCTCTTTCTTCTCCATTTCGTCCCACATGTGTTCTGCCCTAGGGAGTCAAATTTTTAGCCAAAACAAGGGTGATTCTTAGGTATTTGATGGAGAAGAATAAGAATATGCAAAGGAAACCAAGAAATAGGCATTAGAAATCAAGATCCAAAACCTAGGGTTTTAAGTGCACCTTTCAATTTCTGAATTTGTGTGATGCTTCCTAGGTCTAAGTAAGTGTTTAAATGAGTTCTTGAGACACCTAAGATGATCCCCACAAGCTTCCTCCTTCAAGAAAACAAAAACAACTCTAAGAAGCCCAATGGAAGGCATAGTCTAGACCTAGGCTAGCTTGTGTAGGTGGGGGGAGTTTTAAATTTTTCTAAGGCTATTCTTGAGTCACATTTGATGAATAAAGATGAAGGGAGGCATTGGAAAAAATTTAGAACTCATAGAAATTGATTTGATGCCATTTCCATAATATGACCTAAAGAAGCAACATGGTGCTAGGCCTTTTGTCTTAATGATGTGATGACTTCAAGAGGCTTAAATGGAGTCAAGAATCATAAGTGAAAAGAAATAATGAGGCCTAGAAGTCATTTGATGGGTGTTGCTTCATTAGGTGTGATTATGGACCATAATGGAGCCTATAGAGCAATCTAGTGTTTCATCAAGTTATGTAGCCTTAGAATGTGTTTCATGGACCTAATTGGCTCCCATAAATTTTATCTAGGCTAAGAGAAACTATCTCCACCAAATTGTGGGTGTGTAGCCGAAAGAGGAGGCTTGAAAGCTAAAGAAAAAGTGTGTGAAATTGTGCAAGGTAGCTCTCTTCCCCTTCTTTCATGCATAGATGTGTGTTTAGCTTGTTTTAGAATGTATGTATGTGTATTTTCAAGCTAAAAAAAGTATGCTAGCATGCCTTCATATGTCATAACTCTTGATGCCATGTTATGTTTTAAATGAATCTATGATGTTTGTATGAGTTTACTTGAGTGTGGAGAGGCCAAGAACTCTTCCCTTGGATGAGGATGAGTCAAGAATCCTCGAGCTTGATTGAGACAAAGCAAAGAGTCTCCCAAAAGCAATATGGGCTCCCAAGAGTATGGTTGAGTCCAAAGTGCTTAAGAATGGGTGAGGCAAGTCCAAAATCCATGAGAAGAAGTGTGAGACCAATCCAAACACTTGGCAAGCTCTTGAATGATTTGTATGAGTTGTTCACATGCCAAGTTTGCTTTTAAAATGTCCATGGCTTTTATTTTCTCTATGCATGCACTTGTAAAGCTTGCTTTGCACATATTATGTGTGATTGAATGGGGGATGAGCTATTGGAATTCTTTGAATCTCATCCCCTCCTCTCCAATGATCTAACATGCTAGGTGGACCAAGCAATTATGGTGAAAGGAGCCAATAATGATAAGGAAGAAAGATTATCAACCTTGTGTCTTGTTTTGTTTATTTTGGAACCATAATGGTGGTTCATCATGTATATGAGGTTGTATATGTACTACGAACATTGAGACATGTGTAAATACACTATTATGTGATTTTTAGATGTATGATTATAATATATGACCACTAGCCCATGTTTTGAGTATGTAAGGCTATAGAATGAGAATTTAAAGTTTGATGAATATGTGTATAAGTGAGGGTTGAATGGCCAAAATGAGATGCATGAGGTTTGGGACCGTTTGGGCAGCTTACACAAGTCTTAAATATGGTTTCAAACTTGCCCAAAAGTTGCCAACACTAAGGGAAGACCATTTGGCAAGTTTGGTACCTTATATGGAGCCAAATTTGACTATTATGGAATCCTATATCACTTTTTAGCCAAATGAGTTAGTCTTGATCTGAAATTTGACATGCAATTAGGTCTCATTTAAAGATTTCTGGGAAGCTAAAGATCATAATTTTTGGAGGTCTACAGAATATTTGATGATTTTTTGAAATTGGAAAATTTTATAGATTTGGTCTTTTGCACTATTCATTTGGTCCGAAATTGTTTTCTGTCATCTGAGATTTAAATGACGTCCAATTTCTATGAAATTTTATACAAAGAAACTAGGAAATCACAGTGACTTGTGCCAACTAGAAGCACCTTATTTGGAGGTCTAGAGAGAAAGATACGAATTTTTGAAATTTCTGCCCAGTATCAAATGTTCCATCAATTTCTAAGAGTTGGCCTTGATGAACCGATCTCGAGATATTTTTTTTCTCTAGTTCACATCCACCACTTTCTAGATTGGTATCATTTGCATAGATTGGATTTTTTGAAATTAATTGGACATTTTTGAAATTCATATCAGTAAACTGTGATAGCATTAGGATCTAGTCCGACCTCCAGACTATTTCGCATGTCAAACGCTTTGTAGAAAGCCAAGATAGCTATTTTTCAGTTGTAGAAAGAGGCAAATTACTTGTGGAAGGGCACCGAGCCTACTTTGAGGGTGAGGAACCTTTCGATCATGTAAGAGGCGTTCTTCCAAGTATTCCATGAGAAATACTTCCCCAGTTCAATCAGGGATGAGAAAGAATCAAAATTTATTCTCTTGAAATAGACTGAGGGGATGTCCATGGACTAATATGTAGTGAGGTTTGTAGAGCTCTCCCATTACTCCTTTTACTTATAGAGACATCATGATGAGAGATGGAAAGCAAACAGATTAGAGAAAGGCATGCTCCTTGAGATTAGAGATAGGGTAGTGCCACAGAAAATTAGGTATTTTAACACCCTTGTTGAGGTATGCAGAGTGACAGAGATGAATCTTAGGATGATGCAGCCTACCTCCAGTGCTAGACCACCCTTCTTTAAGCCTAAGAGACCTAGATAGGGTTCACAGGTTGCAGTGACCAGCAAGAGAGGTGCCAGAGGCCAGTGGAGTCGGAAAGGCAAGAGACAAAGGACTCAGTCTAGCTAAGGTAGCTTCACACCTATCACATATCCCTAGTGTGGCAAGAACCACGACACCAGACCATGTTATGCAGGGCAGAACATGTTTTAGGGGTGGTAGGCCAGGACCTATAGCCAGGGATTGCACACAGGCTCATTCGTAGATTATATAGCAGAGGGAGATGGCTTTTCCTCTAAGATTTTAGACCCAAGGTAGAGTCTTTACCCTATCACAACAAGAGGCTAGCTGGTCCCCAAGTCTAATCCAAGGTACTGTTAGAAAAAATGATTTTTCTGTAACTGCATTATTTGATTTGGGTGCTAGCCATTCTTTTATATCATATGATTAGGCTATGAGGTTGAGTCTGAGTATGCATACACTCCTATAAGATTTTCATGTATCCACTCCCATTGGAAACCAAGCCATTTCCTCTCATGCTTGTTTGAATTGTGTGATCCAGTTTAATCACTACCTTACCACCCTTGATTTGATTTGTATGCCCCTTGTTAATATTGATGTGATTATTGGTGTAAACTAGATTTCCATAAATAATGCCCCACCAAATTGTAGTCATAGATGTATTACTTTACCTAAGTGTGGGACTATGCCTAGTATGAGGACTGAGTTATCTGTTATGACCACCTTCTAAGTAGTGAGATCTCTAAGGCATGGTTGTTAGGGGTATCTATTTTCTTTTCAGTCCAGGCTGAGGTAGAAAAGGGTATAGATGAGATTCCCATAGTGAAGGAGTTCCCTAAGGTATTTCCCAAAGAGAAAGGTAGAGTTTCATATAGACATTGTACTTGGGACAGGTCCAGTGTCTAAGGCCCTATATAAGATGACTTCCACTGAGCTAGTTGAGCTTAAAAAATAGATAGAAGAGCTCTTAGAGAAGGGTTTTATCAGACCCAGTGTCTCACCGTGGAAAGTTCCAGTCCTATTCGTAAAAAAGAAAGATGGGAGCCTTACATTATGTATAAATTACTGGGAACTCAATAAGATCACCATTAAGAATAAATACCATTTCCCTCGCATATATGACCTCTTAGATTAGTAAGTAGGAGTATCAGTATTTTCTAAGATAGACCTCAGGTCGGGATACCATTAGCTTAGAATAAAGGCTGAGGATATTCACAAGACAGCATTTAGAACTAGATATGGGTACTATGAGTTTTTAGTTATGCCCTTCGGGTTGACGAATGCACCCGTAGTATTCATGGATTACATGAATAGAATCTTCCAGCCATATTTAGACAAATTTGTAGTTGTCTTCATAGATGACATCCTCATCTACTCAAAAAGTAGAGAGGAACATGAGCAGCACCTAAGATTAGCCTTAGAGACCCTGAGAGAGAGATGACTATATGCTAAACTTAGTAAATGTGAGTTCTGGCTCACTAAAGTTTAGTTTCTAGGTTATGTGATCTCCAAGGTAGGGGTCGCAGTAGATCCTCATAAAATAGAGGCAGTATTACAGTGGAAGAGACTTAGGATAGGGATAGGGATTAAGAGCTTCCTAGGTTTAATAGGTTACTATAGGAGGTTCATTCAGGGCTTTTCTCAGATAGTGATGCCACTGACTCGGCTTACTAAAAGAAAGTACTATTTGTGTAGAATGAGAAATGTGAGAGTAGTTTTCAAGAATTGAAGTACAAGTTAACCATGGCCCCAATCCTAGTACTCCCTGACCCTAGAGAAACTTTTGTAGTATAAAGTGATGCCTCTAAAAAAGGGTTAGGATGTTTGCTTGTACAGAAAGGCCGAATGGTAGCTTATACCTCTAGACAATTGAAGCCTCATGAAGAAAACTACCCTACACACAACCTATAGTTAGTTGCAGTGGTATTTGCTTTGAAAATATGGAGACACTACTTATATGGGGCAACTATAGAAATTTACAGCGACCATAAAAGCCTTAAATACTTATTTGAACAAAAAGAATTGAATATGAGATAGCAAAGATGGTTAGAATTATTGAAAGACTATGATTTCACATTGAAATACTGTCCCGGTAAGGCTAATGTGGTAGTTGATGCCCTAAGTAGAAAATCCATACACATGGCCTGTATGATAATCTGAGAGTAGGAATTTATTGAGAGATTTAGAGACATGAGTCTCTCCTGTGAGGTGTATTAAGAGAAATTGATTGAGAGATTTAGAAAATGAACTGAGGGATCAGATAAGAGAGGCCCAGTGGATAGATGATGATGTAAGTAAGATTAGAGCTCAGATAGCCCAGGGTAGCATATAGGAGTTCACTCTGTCTGAGAATAACATTGTAAGATAAAGGGATAGGCTATATATGCCTAGAAATATACAAAATCAGAGAGAAAATATTAGATAAGGCACATAAGGGTAAGTACACCATTCATCCGAGCAGTAATAAAATGTACTAGGATTTAAAGAAAATATTCTGGCAGCTTGGAATGAAAACAGACATAGCAGAATATGTCTCCCGATGTCTAGTATGCTAGAGAGTAAAAATAGAACACCAGAAACTAGTTGGATTACTTCAACCCCTAGATATCTTGGAGTGGAAATGGGATAGCATAGCTATGGATTTTTTCATGGGTTTACCTAGGACATCATCGGGGTATGATACAATATAGGTAATAGTGGATAGGTTAACAAAGTTAGTGCACTTCTAACCTATGAAAGCCACTTATACCCTAGATAAAGTAGCCCGGCTATACATTAGGGAGATAGTTAGACTGCATGGTATGCCTAGGAGCATAATTTTAGATAGAGATCCCAATTTCACATGAAATTTCTAGAGATTATTATAGGAAGCCCTAGGTACTAGACTTAGATTTAGCATAGCCCATCATCCCCAGATGGATGGACAGACGGAGAGAATCATCCAAACCTTAGAGGACATGTTGAGGGCATGTTTGCTAGAAATGAAAGAAAATTGGGATACATACTTACTTCTAGTAGAATTTGCCTATAATAACAGTTATCATGCAAGTATATGGATAGCACCGTATAGGAGGAAGTGTAAGTCTTTGATGTATTGGGTTGAGCTAGAAGACCATGTCTTTGTTAGAGTATCTCTAGTCACAGGGATAAGTTAGTCCATAAAAAGCAAAAAGCTCAGTCCAAAATACATAAATCATTTTTAGATTCTTGATTAAGTAGGACCTGTGGCTTACAGACTAGTCCTTCCCCTAAACCTAAGCCAAGTACATAATGTATTCCATGTTTCACAATTGAAAAAGTACTAGCCCGACCCCATACATGTCATAGAATATGAGAATGTGTAGTTACAGTATGATCTATCATACATAATATCACTAGATCGGATCATGGATGTTAGACTCAAATAGTTACTGAATAAGACGATACCACTGATGAAAGTGATTTGGAAGGAGTTATCTCCCAAAGAAGCTACCTGGGAGCTAGAAGATGATACAAGGAAGAAATATCCAGAACTCTTCCCATGATGTATGTTATCTAAATTTCGAGGATGAAATTTTTAAAGGGGGAGAATTATAATGTTCGATTTTCATTAAATGACAGAAACGAGAGCATTTTCAAAGCAAGTCCCCTGAAATGAATTAGTTAAAGTCCTAAAAAATTTGAGTAACATTATAGACTCCTAAAAATGAGAATTTTATCCTTAGACAAAAGGAAAAATAGAGTTAGAATGAAGAAACAAATTTTGACGAAAATT
This sequence comes from Erythrophleum ivorense, assembly GCA_026724425.1. Classification (NCBI taxonomy): domain Eukaryota; kingdom Viridiplantae; phylum Streptophyta; class Magnoliopsida; order Fabales; family Fabaceae; genus Erythrophleum; species Erythrophleum ivorense. The sequence goes on from JAIUCV010000030.1 coordinate 5,175,141, forward strand.
TTACAAAACGTAATGACATTTTTGTAATTTTGAGTAACTTTTGGAATTCACATAGGAGGGATTTTTAAATGAAAATTTTGAGTTCTCCAAGGTTCTCAGAGGCCCTAAAAATCATGGGAAGCCCTGAGACAGTTAAATCCCCTCTAGTGGACATTTTCCAATGTCGGTGTACCCGAATTTTGACAGATCCGTTCAGAAAGATGTTAGCTCTGATTTGAGTGATTGTAAAGGTATTTTACTAAATTAGAAACTTAAATTTTATAATAGAAAAGATAGTTCTAGAAAAGGAGCTAAAATGAAGGAGAAACAAAAATGCTAAGAATGAAGGGCAAAATAGAAATTTTTAAAAAAGCCATTTTCCTCTACTTATAAATAGGTGGCGCTACCCTTTCTCACTCATTTAGACATAATTGTTTCTGTCCAAATTCAGATAAGAAAGCTAGGGTATAGGCGCACTAAGGGAAGAGGAAGGAGAAGAGAAATCAAGGTAAAAAGGTATAGTTTCTTGGTGGTTTTTCATACTTTCTTACATCCAAACCTTCTCTCCTCCATTCTCCTTTGTTTCCTTTGATTAAAATAAAGTTTAAAAATCCATTTTAAGGGAGAAACTTAGGACAAAATTAGAATTTGAAGAGAGAAGCTTGGAGAAAGCAAGATTTAAGTGAGAAAGAGCAAGAAAACAAGGTAATTTCTCCTTCCATGGTTGCTACCTTTGGTTCCCCTCCATCCTCTATTTCGCCTCATCTAAGAAACCTTAGGAGGGTTTGATTTTTAGGCAGAATCAAGGGTGATTCTAAGAAAAAAAGGTGTGGAGATTAAGAATATGCAAAGGGAACTAACAAAAAGCCATTAGATTTCAAGATACAATTTCTAGGATTTCAATTGCACCTTGTAAAATCTAATTTTGTACAATGATTCATAGGTCTAAATAAGATTTTAAATGAGCTCCTAAGATACCTAGAAGTCTCCCTATGTGCTTCCTCCATTAAAGAAACAAAGCAAAGTCCACGAAGCCTTAACTCCTCTACAGCCTCGGCTTAAAAGGGTTTGAGTAGCTAGGGAGAGTTTTAAATTTTTCTAAGCCCATTTTTGAGTCATATATGATGAATGAATATAAGGGGAAGCCTTGGGAGAAATTTAGAAACCATAGAAAGTGAGTTTTGCTTTATGTTCTATAATATGACCTAAAGAAGCAACATGTAGTTAGACTCTTGGTTTTGATTGTGTGATATCTCCAAGAGGCTTCAAAGGAGTCAAGAATCATATTTGAAAGGAAAGGATGGGGCCTATAATTTATTTGAGGGGTGTTGCTTCATTAGGTGCATTTATGGAACCATAATGAGGTTTATAGGTCAAGCTAGTATATAAGTACGTTGTGTGGCCTTAGAATTAATTCCATGAATCTAATTGGCTTCCATAAATTGTGTTTAGGCTAAGAGAAATCATCCCCACACTTTTATTTATGTGTGGCAGAAAAAGGAAGCTTGGATTCAAAAGAAAAAATGTGTAATTGTATCTAAGGTAGCTCACTCCTCCTTCTCTCATGCATAATTGTTTGCTTAACTTGTCTTTGAATGTGTGTATGTGCGTTTTAAGCCATGAAAAGTGTTCTAGCATGACTTTGATTCCATGGTGTCATGATGTTACAATATGCTTTCATATGATGTTTATAATGTGTGCTTGGGTTTGCTTGAGTGTGGTGAGGCCAAGAAACCTTAACCATGGTGAGGATGAGCTAAGAACCCTTAAGATTGGTTGAAACAAAGTAAAGAGTCTCCTAAAAGTGAGATGGACTCCCAAGAGCATGGTTGAGTCTAAGAATCTCTTAAAGAATGGGTGAGGCAAGTCCAACATCCACAAGCAAATGGGTGAGGCTAATCCACTTGCTTAGCAAGCCTTTATATGCTATGTATGACTTTTTCAAATGAAGAAAATGCCTCTTAAATGTTACCATACATGCATTTATGAGACTTGTTTTGCATCCATTATGTGTGATTGAATGGGAGATGAGCTATTGTGATTCTTTGAATATCATTCCCTCCTCTCCAATGTTCTAACATGCTAGGTGGACCAAGAGAGCAAGGTAATGGAAGTCAAACACCTTGAAGATGAGAGCATGACATCCAAGAATATGAATTTTGCTACTTTAAGGCCATACAATTAGCAAATGATGTAACTAATGTATGTATATGTATTATGGTGTTATAAACATATGTAATTATGATAATATGTCATGTAGAAATGAGAGAATGTATTATGTGATCACTAGAATGTAAATTGAGCATGTTATGGCATTGTGGCTCCTTGAATGAGTTTATGTAATTGTGTATAATTGCAAATGGCATAGCCAAAATGAGGTACATAAAGGTTGGAATGATTTGGAAAGCTCACACAAGTTCTATTTATGCTTTTAGACTTACCTAAGAGGTGCCAAAACTCAAGGAAAACCATTTGGATATTTTGGTATCCTATATGGAGCTAAAATTGACCATAATCGATCTCTACATCACTTTTTATCCAAATGAGCTCTTCTTGATTGGATATTTAGCATGAAATTAGATCTTGTTGAGAGATTTTTAGAAAGCTAAAGAACATAATTTTTAGAGGTCTAGAGAATATTTGATAAATTTACAAAGTTGACAAATTTTCTAGTTTTGGTCATGTCAATGTTCACTTAGGTCCAAAAATGAAATCTATCACATAGGGCTCAAATGATGTCCAATTATTGCTAAATTTTATACATAGAATCTAGAAATTCCTAGCCAATGAGAAGCACCTCATTTGGATGTTTGGAGAGGGAGATATGAATTTTCAAAGAATCTATCCAATATCAGAAACTTCAGCCGACCCCAGTTATTGTTTGATTAAGTTTTCAGGTTTGAACATGCCTGAACTGGTCTAGAGTTATTTTTTCCTTCTAGATAACATCCACATCTTTCCAGATTAGTATCATTTGTATAGATTGGATTTTTTTAGAATTAATTGGATATTTTTGAAATTTGCTATAGAATTCTGCAATAGAACCAGTGGACAACTTAACCTCTAGACTATTTCAAATGTCAAACGTTCTTTGTGTTGGATTTTATGGTCTAGACATATTTTTTGCAAGAAGTATACATGTGTAGCTTTCCAAAATGTCTAAGAATGAATGATTTCAATTTTTCTAGAATTAGTTATGAGTTTTCAAAGTTGTAACAGAAAAGTGGAAAACTCTGGCCGAAAATATGTATGTATATTTTAAGCTTCCCTTTGAGTTCCATGAATCACTTTTAATGATGCAAATGAGTTGTATTCATATAATTAAATATGAAAATGTGATGTATAAGCTCACATGGTCCACGTGAGACTGAATGTAATTTTCATACACGACGCAATGCAAAAATATTTATTATTTTTATACTATTTTCTTAGTTCTTCCATGAGATGCATAATGGGAAGCATAGATATAGTATGAAATGAGCTAGAAATTATGGTGTTACATTTATTGGTATCAGAGTAAAGTTCCAAGCTCTCTCAAATTGGATTTGGCTTGAAGATGTAGCAATAGGGCTATGTAAAAGCTTGAATGGATAGGTAAAGTCTTATATGAGATATGTTGGGTGTATGAGGATAGCTTGTGGCTTTGTTCATGATGAGTAAGTTGTGTGATGGTCTTAGAGTAGAGAGTGGACACTAGGAAAGAATGGCCTCCAGAGTAGCTTAAGCAGAGTTAAGTTTAAGCAAAGTTAAGGGATCTAACTGTTAGAGCTTGATAAGATATGATAGCTCGCAGGGATCAGTGGCAAGCCTTGGATATAAACAATGAGAATTGATCTTGTTGATATGAAAAGGCATGCTAGAGAAAGTAAGTGAGGTCTAACTCTCCTGGTAGTTATACTCAGACCATTCTGAGATGTCTCGCGTAATATAGAGACAAGTAATGATGCAACATGGTATAAGATGAGACTACAACTGCGCAGAACTAGTTTAGAGGGGAAATGAGACAAAGAGTTACCCCCTAGCCACAACACTTAAATGTCTATATAGGTTTTAGAGCCCGAAAGGTTAATTCCCTTGAGCTAGAGGTTAAGTTACAAGCTACACCCTTTAGAGCCTGATAGCCTATAGGTGATAGTTAGTTATGCTTACCTTGAATCAGACTCAAGGACCAGCTAGCCTCTTGCTGTGATAGGGCAAAGGCTCTACCCTAGGCTTAAGGTCTGGGAGCAGGAGCCATCTCCCTCTACTGTGTAACTTGTGTGCAATCCCTGGCCATATGTCCTAGCCTACTACACCTAAAACATACATTCTGCCCCGCATAACATGGTCTGGTGCTGTGGTTCTTGCCACACTAGGGACATGTTGTAACACCCAAAAAATTAATTAAGGTGTTAATTATGGATTAGGTTAATTAGGAATAATTAATATGGGATAATTGGGCAAGTTAAGTGGAAGGAGATTTTAGAAAGATAAAATTATTAATATGGGTTTGAGATTTAATTGGGATAGAAATTTCATCTAGACCCAAATTAAAGTAGGAGATCATGATAAGAGGCTAATGGAGGCTCAATAAGCTAGGTGCAGACCCAATTTAATTCAATGTGATAGAGGCCCAAGATCCACCTTGTATAAGCTCTTAAGAATAGTCTAATAAACCTTGTGCAGACCCAAACAATGGAGTTCTTAAAACTAAGGCTGGCCCAGTAAAATTCTGCAGCCTAACACCTTAAAATTAGCCTAACAAAGCTAAAATCTGAAGCCCATTGGAGTTGGACCTTAGAGCAGCCCATGACCCATTTTAGACCCAACTAAAACCTAACTAAAACCCTAATACTTCAGCCTCTTCCCCATTTGCTGAAACACAAACACACATCTCAAAATTCAGAGGTCTAAAGGAGGCTCTAGGGTTCTTGGCATAAATCCACCATTTCTCACCTCTAAGCTCAAAATTAGCCAAGGTAATAGTTATATAACTTAATCCCCTCATCTTTCTCTTTAATTTGATCTGATTAGTTTTTTATTTGGAGTAATTTCACCTACACCCAAAATCTGAAACTTGCTATGTGATGTTTTCATGGTAAAAATTCGTAGGTTGAGATTAAGGTGGTCATTAGGTAGGTATGAACTCTTCTTTTTGAGGTAATTCTACTGATTTGAGACCTTAATGACTTGATTATAGCATGGATATTAACTTTTCACAAATTTGCTTAGGATTTAGAGTGATATACTGAGGTTTCTACTAGTGGACAACTCTAATATGAATTTGGGGACTTGTAGTGGTTATGTAAGTGTTCCCTAGGTAGTCATTAGCATTTTAAATTCTTTGAGTACTTATTGCTACTGTAAATGGTGAATTAAAGTAGTAATTCTCTGATGCTATGGTTATAGGGAGAATTTTGTACCATTCGTAGCTGTTGCAAATTGTTTATAAGTGAGGTAACCGGGTTCATATTAATTTCTTACATATGTCTATTTTAATTTCATATTTTCTATACAAGAATGATTTGAAATGTTGAATGAATTGGTTGGCTATCTTTTATATTGTGTTGGACCTTGTGAGTCCATGGTGGAGTTGTGGTGTGGCTGCCACCCGTGCATGTGCTTCCATCGGGCATTGGATTATGATCAAACCCCAGATGCACTGAGCCCTGGTTGTGCTCAATGGGGAGTAGGTGCCGTGGACGGGCCCCTCCCGATGTTAATGGCCTTTAACATATGGAAATATGATTGTTAGTATGAGATAGTAATCATGATAGCCTAATTATTTCATTTACTGATATGACTGGTATTTTTCTAATGCTTATGTGAAATTATGGATGTATGCTAATTAATCTAGACCATATGATGGAATTTGCCTTGGTTATTGAGATTCATATCTCACCCCATTTTATGGGATTAAATATTTCAGGTGAAGGTTCTTCGGGTAAGGATAAGGGGAAGCAAGTGGATAAAAATCCATGAGCTCTAGCCATGTGTGGAGGAAGTTACACTTGGTCTGAGTATAATAGAGTAGATGCTAATTTTTGCTAACCTTTGTGTAGCATCATCATGTATCTGTATTGCCAAGTGTAGGAGTTTATATTTTGTTAACATAGAATGTAACCATGGAGAAATAGGCTTCATATTAACTATTGAGGGATGTATGAACTTATAGTATCTGATATATAGCTTTGTTGAATTTATGATATGGTTTATCATTTGGGAATTGTAATCATGTAATACATTAGACATTGATACAAATTATTGATGTATGAAATCTCTAATGGAATGTATATTGAATGTTAATTGGGATAGCTCATAAATTCTTGTTGTTATTACTTTATGGATTTACTGATATAGAATGGTAGGAGGAGTGGAAATTTACATTCAAGTTTTGAGTTGGTAACAGTAGAATAGCTAGGTAAATAAGATAGATAAATACCGTTAGAGTCACATAAAATGAGAGAAAGTGGTCTTAGAGTGTTTCTAAGATGGGAATTGGAGTGCAGGGGATGAAACTTGGGAGAGGTAGTTACAGGAGAGATTTACGCTGCGGCCAAGAAGGCTTTGCTGTGACCCAATGAGTGACAGAGTCGAGAGGCGCCGCGGCATAATAAATCTCACCATAGCGCAAAAGAAGAAAATTGGCCTAGGGAGTGATAGTGGCGAGGAGCGCTGTGGCTTGAGAAACTCGTCGCGGCACAAATAGGTCCTGCCACGATGTGAGTCGAGGAAACTAATGAAGGGTTGCATAGTAGCAAAACTTGCCATGGCGTGAGTGTATTGTGCCGAGGCAAGAGTCGTGAGACTTAGAATAGTAGCTTTAGGAGGCATCTTTGCCCGGCGTTACATAGGCTGGCTGCAGTGACGGTCCAACTCATTGCGGCGAATTTGCAAAATTTTCCTAGTAATTCCAAATAGCAACTTAGCCATAGCGGGACAGGTATGGGCCACGACGCAAGTCCCCAAACTCATACCTTTAGCTTATAGACCCCTGTTTCTTTAATGGTAATGCTAGGAAATGATATAGGAATACTTGTAAGAGGTTTTTGTATGTTGAAACTAATGAATGGATGAATCATAAACCCCTCATGATAGTATAATTTCTTTTATTCATTCTCACTTATGTGGTTGTTAAGTGATGACCCCAAACATCAAGGTTTAAATTTTCTTATATTTTTATAATTCAATGAATTGTAACGTTTTCAAACCTTGATCATTAATTATTAATCTCATATTTGACTATAAATACCATGTATAGAAGATAGGGTTGTCACACATGTGATTGGTGTGAAGCTACCTCTGCTAGACTGAGTCCTTCATCTCTTTTCCTTTCGGCCCCACTAGCCTCTGCTGCTTCTTCAGCTAGTAACTGCAGCCTGTGATCCTTCTCTAGGTCTCTTAGGCTCAAAAAGGGGTGGTCTAGCGCTTAAGGTAGGTTGCATTGTCTTGAGGTTTGTCTCTGTAACTCTGCATATCTTAACTAGGGTATTAAAGTGCCTAATTCTTTGTGGCACTACCTTGTCTCTAGTCTCTGGGAGCAAGCCTTTCTCTAATCTGTTCGCTCTCCATCTTTCATCATCATGCCTCTGTAAGTAAGAGGAGTATCGGGAGAGCTCTACAAACTTTGCTACATATTGGTCCATAGACATCCCCTTAGTTTGCTTCAGGATAATAAATTCTAATTCTTTCTTATCTCTAACTGAGCTGGGGAAATGTTTCTCGTGGAATACCTAGAGGAACACCTCCCATGTAATCGGAAGGTTCCTCGCCCTTAGAATAGGCTCGGTGCCTTTCCACCAACAGCCTGCTTCTTTCTGTAACTGAATTATTTGATTTGGGTGCCAACCATTCTTTTATATCATATGACTATGCTAGGAGGTTGGGTCTGAGTATGTATACTCTCTCATATAATTTGCATGTATCCATTTCTATAGGAAACTGAGCCATTTCCTCCCATGCTTGTTTGAATTGTGTGATTCAGTTTAATCACTACCCTTGATTTGATTTTATGCCCCTTATTGATATCGATGTGATTATTGGCATGAACTGGATGCCTACAAATAATGTCACACTAGATTGTAGCCACAGATGTATTACTTTACTTGAGTGTGGGACTGTGCCTAGTATGAGGACTGAGTTATCTATCATGACTACCTCCCATGTTGAGAGGTCTCTAGGGCATGGTTGTCAGGGGTATTTAGTTTTTTTTTTCAGTCCAGGCTGAGGTAGAAGAGGTTATAGATGAGATTCTCATAGTGAGGGAGTTCCCCGAGGTATTTTCCAAAGAGATTAATGGACTACTTCCAGAGAAAGAGGTAGAGTTTCATATAGACATTGTACTTGGGGCAGGTCCAGTGTCTAAGGCCCTATATAGGATGGCTTCCACTGAGCTAGTTGAGCTTAAGAAATAGATAGAAGAGCTTTTAGAGAAGGGTTTATCAGACCCAGTGTCTCGCCATGGGGAGCTCCAGTCCTATTCGTAAAAAAAGAAAAATGAGAGCTTTAGATTATATATAGATTACTGGGAACTCAATAAGATAACTATTAAGAATAAATACCCTCTCCCTTGCATAGATAACCTCCTAGATCAGTTAGTAGGAGCGTCAGTATTTTCTAAGATAGACCTCAGGTCAGGATACCATCAGCTTAGAATAAAGGCTGAGGATATTCCCAAGACATCATTCAAAACTAGATACGGCACTATGAGTTTTTAGTTATGCCCTTCAGGTTGACGAGTGTACCCGCAGTATTCATGGATTACATGAATAGAGTCTTCAGGCCATATTTAGACGGATTTATAGTTGTCTTCATAGATGACATCCTCTTCTACTCAAAAAGTTGAGAGGAACACGAGTAGCACTTAAGATTAGCCTTGGAAACCCTGAGAGAGAGACAGTTGTATGCTAAACTTAGTAAATATAAGTTCTAGCTCACTGAAGTTCAGTTCCTAGGTTATGTGATTTCCTAGGCAGGGGTCGTAGTAGATTCCTATAAAGTAGAGGCAGTATTACAATGGGAGACACTTACGATAGTGATAGAAATAAGGAGCTTTCTAGGTTTGGCAGGTTACTATAAGAGGTTCATTCAGGGCTTTTCTTAGATAGCGATGCCATTAACCCAGCTTACTAGAAAGAATGTACCGTTTATGTGGAATGAGAAATATGAGAGTAGTTTTTAGGAATTGAAGCACAAGTTAACCACGACTCCAGTCCTAGTACTCCCTGACCCTAGAGAAACTTTTATAGTATACAGTGATGCCTCTATGAAAGGGTTAGGATGCGTGCTTATGCAGAAAGGCTGAGTGATAGCTTATGCTTCTAGACAGTTGAAATCTCACAAGCAAAACTACCTTACACATGACCTAAAGTTAGCCGCAGTGGTGTTTGCTTTGAAAATATGGAGACACTACTTATATAGAGTAGCTATAGAAATTTACAGCAACCACAAGAGCCTTAAATATTTATTTAAATATAAAGAATTAAATATGAGACAGTGGAGATGGTTAGAATTTTTGAAAGATTATGATTTCAAACTGAAATACCATCCCAGTAAGGCTAATGTGATAGCTGATACCTTAAGTAGAGAATTCATACACATGGCCTGTATGATGATCCAAGAGCAAGAATTAATTGAGAGATTTAGAGACATGAGTCTCTCTTACGAGGTGTATTTAAGGAAATTATTAATGAGCGAAACCCGAATAAAAAATGACCTAAGGGATTAGATAAGAAAGGCCCAGCGGATAGATGATTGTGTAAGTAAGATTAGAGCCCAGATAGCCTTGGGTAGCATATAAGAGTTCAATCTGTCTGAGGATGACATAGTGAGATACAGGAATAGGCTGTTTGTGCTTAGAAATACAAAAATCAAAGAGAAAATATTGGATGAGGCACATAAGAGTAAGTACACCATTCATCTGGGCAGTAATAAAATGTACCAGGATTTAAAGAAAATATTCTGGTGGCCTAAAATGAAAATAGACATATGTCTCCTAATGTCTTGTTTGCCAAAGAGTAAAAATAGAACACCAGAAATAGCTGGGTTATTTCAGCCCCTAGATATCCCGAAGTGAAAATGGAATAGTATACTATGGATTTTTTCATGGGTTTACTCAAGACATCATTGGGGTATGATGTAATATGGGTATTAGTGGATAGGTTAACAAAGTTAGCACACTTCTTACCTATGAAAGCCACTCATACCCTAGATAAGTTAGCCCAACTGTACATACAAGAGATAGTTAGATTGCATGGTGTGCTTAGGAGCATTATTTCAGATAGAGATCCCAGATTACATCAAATTTCTAGAAATCATTACAGGATGCCCTAGATATCAAACTCAAATTTAGCACAACTTATCATCCCCAGATGGATGGACAGCTAGAGAGAACTATCTAAATCCTAGAGGAAATGTTGAGGGCGTGTGTGCTAGAAATAAAAGAAAATTAGGATACATACTTGCCTCTAGCGAAATTTGCCTATAATAATAATTATCATGCAAGTATATAGATGGCACCATATGTGGCATTATATAGGAGGAAGTGTAGGTCTCTGATGTGTTGGGTTGAGCTAGGAGAGTGGAGCCTTATAATTCCAAAATTAGTGGACCAGACATCTAGACAGATAGAGACTATTAGAAGGAAACTCCTGACGGCCCAGAGTAGACAGAAAAGATATGCAGATAAACATAGATGGTCGTTAGAGTTTGAGATTGGAAACCATGTCTTCGTCAGAGTATCTCCAGTCACAAGGATAGGTCAGTCCATAAAAAGCAAAAAGCTCAGTCTAAAATACATAGGTCTTTTCTAGATTCTTGATAAAGTAGGACCTGTGACTTGTAGATTAGCCTTTCCCCTAAACCTAAGGCAAGTACACAATGTATTCCATGTTTCACAATTGAAAAAGTACCAGCTCGACCCCTCACATGTCATAGAATATGAAAATGTGCAGTTACAGGATGATCTATGTAACACCCCAAAATTGATTAAGGTGTTAATCATAGATTTGAGTCAATTAAGAATAATTAATATGGAATAATTGGACAAGTTAAGTGAATGAAAATTTAGAGAGATAAATTATTAATATGAGTTTGAGATTTCATTGAGTTAGAAACCCAATTTAGGCCCAAATTAAGTTAAATGGGCCATGATTAGAGACTATTGGGGGCCCAAGGATTATAGGTGCAAGTCCAACCTTTTATTGTGAGACTTGGCCCAAGAGAAAACACCTAGTGATGACCTAATTCAATTTCATGAATTAGAGACTTAAGACTTAACTTGCATAAGCTCTTATAAATGGCCTAATAACCCTTGTGTAGACCCAAATCAATTGAGTTCTTCAAACTTGGTCTAATCCAATTAAATTTTTGCAGCCCAACATATGAAAGCTGGCCCAACAAGGCTTAAATCTGAAACTCACTTGGTATTAGACCTTTGGGTCAACCCATAACCCACATTAGACCCAACTTAAACTCAACTAAAACCCTAAACACATCAGCCCCTCCACACCTTACTGAAACACAAACACAAGAGGATTTTTGCACCTTAAGAGGAAGGCTAGGGTTCTAAGTAAGAAATCCACCATTTCTCACTTTTAAGCTCACTCAGCCAAGGTACCATTTATATAACTTAATCCCCTTCTCTTTCTCTTCATTTTGGCCCGATTAGTTTTTCATTTAGAGCATTTTTACCATACCCAAAATCTGAAATGTGGTTGTTTGGGATTTTCTTGGTGAAATTTCGTAGGTTGGGGCTAAGGGTGTTATTAGGTAAGTATAAACTCTTCATTTTGATGCATTTTATACTAGTTTAAGACCGCCATAGTAAACTCATAGTATGGGCCATAATTTTATGCAAATTTTCCTATGGTTTGAAGTGATACTTTGATGTTTCTGGTCTAGGGAAGGCAAAATCCGAAATTAGAGGATCTTGGTGATTGGGTAAGTGTTTCTGAGTAGTTTTATGTAGCTTAACTCTTTGAGTAATGGGTTTACTGATATAAATTGTAATTAAGGATAGTAATAGCTTGGTTTTGTGTCTATAGGTTGAAGTAGCATTTAATTGGCTCTTAGAGGATTGGCTACAAGGGAGGTAATCGGGGTTCATGTGTAACACCATCATTTCTACTCATATCCATCATCCCTTACATGCTCATGTAAGATATAGTAAGAATAAAGTGAGAAATTCCATTGAATTAATACACTTTCTTGCGTTGCGTCATGGTTAAAAATTCATTTCGGTGTCACATGGATCATGTGAACTCATGCTATGAATCCTCATATTTAATTACACCATTACAACTCATTTGCTTCATAAAAACATGCTTTTAACACATAGAAACCGAAAAGAGATATGGGATATGAATATTCGTTCTCGGCCAGACTTGGCCTCATTTCTGGGTAAACTTTGGAAAATCATAACTAAATCTAGAAAAATTGAAAACATGTAACCTTGGTCATTATAGAAATCTTGGGATGTCTACTTCATGCTAAAAATATGTAAAGTCATAACATCCCACACACAAGGCATTTGAGATGCGAATTAGCTTGGAAGTCAGATTGGGTCCTGATGCTATCACAGTTTACTGATATGAACTTCAAAAATGTCCAATTAATTCCACAAAAATCCAATACATGAAAATGATACCAATATGTAAATATGAGGATGTTAAATAGAGAGAAAAAATATCTCCAGATTAGTTCATCAAGCCCAGCTCTTAGAAATTGATGGAACAGTACTTCTGATCAGGCAAGATGACTGATACTGGATAGAAACTTCAAAAATTCATATATCTCTCTCTAGACCTCCAAATGAAGTGCTTCTAGTTGTCACAAGTCACTGTGATTTCTGAGTTTCTCTATATGAAATTTCATGGAAATTGGACATCATTTAAATCTCGGATGATAGAAAACAATTTCGGACTAAATGAATAGTGTAGCAGACCAAATCCATAAAATTTTCCAACTTTGAAAAATCATCAAATATTCTGTAGATCTCAGAAAATTATGAAATTTAGCTTCCTAGAAAGATCTTAATGATACCTAATTTCATGCAAAATTTCAAGCTAAGAATAACTCATTTGGCCAAAAAGTGATATAGGGTTCCATATTGGTCAATTATAGCTCCATATAGGGTACCAAAGTTATCAAATGGATTTCCCTTGGTCTTGGCACCTTTTAGGCAAGTCTAGAAGCACATTTGAGACTTAAGTGAGCTGCCCAAATGGTCCCAAACCTCATGCATCTCATTTTGTCCATTTAACCCACACTTATGCATACATTCATCAAACTTCCATATTGCACACTTTGGCATTACATAGTCAAAATAAATGCTAGAGGTCATATATCATCTTCATACATCTAAACATCATATAATAGTATATTTACATATGTCTCTAGGTTCATGGTACATAGATCACATCATATACATTATGAACTATCATGGTTCCAAAATAGACAAAACAAGGCACATGGTTGTCAATCTCTCTTCTTTATCACGGTTGGCTCCCTTCATCATAATTACTTGGTCCACCTAGCGTGTTAAATCATTGAAGAGGAGGGGATGAGATTCAAAGAATCCCAATAGCTCATCTCCCATTCAATCACACATAATATGTGCAAAGCAAGCTTTATAAATGCATGCATGGAGAAAATAAAAGCCATGGACATCTTAAAAGCAAACTTAGCATGTGAATAACTCATACAAATTATTCAAGAGCTCACCAAGTGTTTGGATTGGCCTCACACTTCTCTTCATGAATTTTGGATTTGCTCACCCATTCTTGAGCATTTTGGACTCAACCATACTCTTGGGAGCCCACTTTGCTTTTGGCAGACTCTTTGCTTTATCTCAACTAAGCTCGAGGGTTCTTGGCTCATCCTCACCTAAGGGAAGAGTTCTTGTCCTGTTCACACTCAAGCAAACTCAAACAAACATCATGCACTTATTAGAAAATATAACATGGCATCAAGGATCATGGCATATAAAGGCATGCTAGCATACTTTTCATAACTTGAAAATACACATACACACATTCTAAAATAAGCTAAACACACATCCATATATGAGAGAAGGTGGAGAGAGCTATCTTGTGCAAATCTACACACTTTTCTCCTTGAATTTCCCTCCTTTGCCTCAGCTATACACCCACAAATTGGTGGAGATGGTTTCTCTTGGCCTAGATACAATTTATGGGAGCCAATTAGGTTCATGAAACACATTTTAAGGCTACATAACTTGATGAAATACTAGATTGCTCTATAAGCTCCATTATGGTCTATATTGGCACCTAATGAAGCAACACCTCTCAAACAATTTGTAGGCCTTATTCTTTCTTCTCAAATATGATTCTTGACTCCTTTTAAACTTCTTGGAGTCATCACATCATTAAAACAAAAGGCCTAGTACCATGTTGCTTCTTTAGGTCATAATATGGAACCTAAGGCACCAAATCACTTTCTATGAGTTCTAAATTTTTTCCAAGGCCTCCCTTCATTTTCATTCATCAAATATGACTCAAGAATAGCCTTAGAAAAATTTAAAACTCTCCTTAGCTAGGAGAACCCATCTAGGCCGAGGCTATGAAACATATTGGGTTCCATGGAGCTTTCTTTATTTTCTCAAGGGAAGAAGCATATGAGGGGCCTCTTAGGGATCTTGGGAGCTCATTCAAACTCTTAATTAGGCCTAGGAATCATCATACAAAATCAGATTTTACAAGGTGCAATTGAAACCCTAGAACTTGCATCTTGAAATCTAATGACTTTTTGATAATTCTCTTTGCATATTCTTAATCTTCACACCCTTTTTCTTTAGATTGATTCTTGTTTCTGCCTAAAAATCATCTCCTCCTAGGGTTTTCTCAAGTGGGGCGAAATGGTGGAGGAAGGCACCAAAAATGACAACCATAGGAAGAGAAATTACCTTGTTTTCTTGCTTTTTCTCACTTGAATCTTGTGTTCTTTGAGCTCCTCTCTTCAAATCCGAATTTTTTCCTTAATATCTCCCTTGAAACAGATTTATAAACTTCATTATAACCATATGAAAGAAAGGGGAATGGAGAATGAGAGATTTGGAAAGGAGAAAACATGAAAAATCGTGAAATTCCTTACCTTTTCCTTACTTTTTCTCCTCCTTTCTTCTCCTCCATGGTGTGCCTAAGAGAGCTGGTGTTTTTTCTGGTTTTTGGGCAGAATGGTTCGTGCAAATGGAGGGGAGAAGAAATAAGAAACTTAAAGTGTGTTCAAGAAGCTTCCACTTTCTCAAAAATTTCACTTTTTCCCTTCATTTTTGGCATTTTCATTTCTCCTTCATTTTAGCTCCTTCTTGACAACCGTCTTTTCCATTATGAATTTTAGATTCCCAATTTAATAAAATGCCTTTGGAATCACTCAATTTGGAGCTAAAATCTTACCAACAAATAGGTCAAAGTTCGGGTTAACCGACGTTGGAAAACGTCCATTAGAGGGGTTTTAACTGTCCCAGGGGTTTCCATGGTTTTCAGGGCCTTTGAGAACCCTAGAGAACTTAAAAATTTCATTTAAAAAGCCCTCCTATGTGAATTCCAAAAATTTCCTGAAATTATGAAAATGCCATTACATTTTGTAAGTTTTTCATAAAAAATCATTTCTTCATTCTAGATCTGTTTTTCTTTTTGTCTAAGGCTGGGATTCTCATTTTTAGGAGTCTAGAATGCTTCCCAAATTTTTGGGGACCTTAACTACATCATCTTGGGGGAATTCCTTTTGTATCCGGTGAATTTCGTTTGTTTATGGAGAAACCGTATATTATGTTTCTCACGTTTTCTCTAGTTTTAAGAGAATCAAATATTACATCATGCTAATTCCATGCATATGTCTATTTTAATTCTATATTTGATGCATGATTATAATTTTGATACTAAATGAATTGGTTGGCTATCTGTTATATGTGATCGGATCTTATGAGTCTATGGTGGAGCTGTGGTGCGGCTGCTACCCGTGCATATGCTTTGATCGGGCAACGGGTTGTGATTAGACCCCAGATGTACTGAGCCCTGGTTGTGCTCATTAGGGAGTAGGTGCCGTGGATGGGTCTCTCCCGGTATTATTAGCCTTTAACATGTGGAATTATGATTGCTAGTATGGGATAGTAATCATAGATAGCCTAATTATTTCATTTACTGATATGGTTGAAATATTTTTTAATGTTTACATAAAATCATGCATATATGTTAATTAAACTGGAATATATGAATGAAATCTACCTTGGTTACTGAGATTTGCATCTCACCCCGTTTCATGGGCTAATTATTTTATGTGAAGATTTTTCGGGTAAGGATAAGGGGAAGCAAGTGGATGAAAATCCATAAGCTTTGACCATGTGTATGGGAGGCTATACTTGGGTTGATCTGAGTAGGATAGATGCTAAATTTTGTACCCCTTTTGTATAGCATCATCGTGTAATCATGTTGCCAAGTGTAGGAGTTTGTATTTTGATAATATAGCATGTATCTATTAAGGAATAGGCATTACTTTAGTTTGGTATTGGATATATGAATTTATGATATTTGCTGTGAACCTTGTTGAACTTATGATATGATTTACCATTTGGGCATTGTAATTATGTGACACATTGGATGTAGACCTAAGCTAGTGATGCAGGAAATCTCTCATGGGATATATATATATATATTTGAATAATAATTGTGAGTAGCTTATGAAATTCTTGCTGTCATTAATCTATGAATTTGTTGATATATGTCATATCTTAACCCCAAGAAACTCATATCATAGCATTCAAGCAATAAACACCAGACTTGAGCACAAAGTGTAGCATATAGACCAAAATCACATAAACAAACCCACACGGATCAATCCCACTTTGGTTTAAACAATTTTGTCCATATAATATCCATACAACATTCATTCAAAGCAAGAATATCATTACATAAGCTCTTGAGGTCCATTTTGCACTACTTGAACTTTTTACACAATTTACTTGGACATACAACACATAACAATGGGAAGCACACTACTAAGAACCTCTAGCTCAGCATTAAATCACTCCCAAGCCCATAATTGATCCTCAACTCCTCTTAAACCATAACATATTAAAACATGTCGGATTCATAGCCATTTAGGTCAAGAAACTCGGGTTTGGAGGTTTGGAACACATATCAGAATTTTTGCCACGGGTTCCAATTTTCAGTTTTATGGGGCAGACTTTGAAAAATCATAATTAATTCTAAAAAAATAAAAACGAGGCAAATGATAGCTTTCCAGAAATCTCTGTATGTCTACTATAAGGTTAAAATAATTACAGGTATGAAACACCCAGTTGTACTGTGTTTGACAACTGAAAAGTATGAAAGGTCCGGCTACCCTTCAGTTTTGCTACAGCTTACTGATATGGATTTTAAAAACTCATAACTAATTCCAAAAAACTCCAAATCAAGTAAACTATATCAATCTGGAAAGCTAAGATGTCTACATTAAGGGAAAAATATCTCCAGACCCAGAAAATGACATTAAACTGGAGAAACTCGATGGAACATTGCTGAGGGTCCTGCTGCATCACTGACAGTGAGTTCTAACTTCAAAAATTCATTTCTCTCTCTCTAGACCTCCAAATGAGTTGAAGTTTCTATAGCTCACTGTGCATGTCTAGTTTCTCCATGTAAAATTTCAGGACCATTGGACCTCATTTTCCTTATGTTTGACACAGATGCATTTTCGGACCAAAGCTATAGTACACTGACCAAAATCAGAAAAATTCCTAACTTAAAAAATTCACCAAATATTTCATAGACCTCAAAAAATTCTGGACTTTAGTTTTCCAAAAATCACTAGATGAGCTCTACATGCATGCCAAATTTAATGAGGAAATTTGTCCATTTGATCAGTTTGTGACATAGGGTTGCAAAATGGCCTTTTTAAGCTTCATATGGGGTCTCAAGGGGTCCATTTTTGCCTCTTCTCATTCTATGGACACATGAGTACGTGGGAAAGTATTAAGATACTCTATCAAACATGTCTCAAAGGGCTAATTACCCAGATTCCATAATGTCACTCATCCACACCAAGATATACACAAGAGCCATACTTGTATAACTTGGCATATCTAAGTCAAATTCATGAAATATCATTCACATGGGTCTAGTTCTCATACATATACAATATACCCATACTTTTACAAATCTTCATAAGCTCATACATCATATACATTATGGAGATACATCATGTGACAAATATATGGCTATAATACAAATATGTTACAACTCCATTGCTAATCTTCTTGCTTCCAAGTGTGGTGGCTCCCATTTCCTTGCTCTCTTAATCCACCTAGGCATATTAAGTAATGGGGAGGGAAGAGTGAGATTCTAGGAATCCCAATAGCTCATCTCCCATTTAATCATGCATAAAGAATGTAATACAAGTGTTAAGGATGCATGCATGGCATATCAATATAGAAAATGGTGCAAAATACATTCTTGGCATTTACACAATGCACACATAACATACTTAGGCTTGCCAAATGAATGGATTAGCCTCACCCACTTTCTTCAAGGTTCTTGGACTTGCCTCACCCTTTTTCTCAAAGGCTTTGAACTAAGCCTTACTCTTGAGAGACTTTCTCTTGGTCTCAACCACTTCTAAGGGTTCTTGGTTCATCCTCACCGAAGATAGAAGGTTCTTGGCCTCTCCACATTTAAGCAAACCAATGCAATATTTATAGGCATCATTTGAATACATAGTGCAATACTATAGTTCCATGGAACATAGACATCATACTAAAATACAATTCATAGCTTAAATTCATAGCTTAAAATACTCATACACACATTCAAAAATAATGTAGACATTCATTCATGCATGGGAGAAAAGAGAGAGAGCTACCTTGTTATCTATGCAAGCTTTGCTTTGCCTTACTTCTTCCCTTTTTCGGTTCCACAAGAACACTAAGGTGGGGTCAGTTTCCTTGGCCTAAACATCATGAATAATACTCAATTATATTCTTAAAACAAGCTAAAGCATTCAATTTACTCTCAAGAACATACTTGGTTCCATAAGTCATGTAATGGCTCCAAGGGCCTTAAATGAGGTCAAGAGGCCTAGAAATGAGAAAAGAATGGAGTCAAGAACTTGAATCATGATGGTTGCTTCAATAGGCCATTTATATGTAACATCTGGTCCCTCCGTAAACGTGAGAAACGCAATATTCGGTTTCTCCATAAACGTTAGAAATGGGCCAAATATAAAAGGAAGTCCTCGAAATAGAAGGAATTTGGGCCAACTAAAATTATGATTTTCCAAAGTTTGTGACAGAAAAGAGGAAATCCTGGCCGAAAATGCAAACATGGATTTCATATGCTCCTTTGCTTTCTATGAGTTGTAGGCCAAATTTGATGATAGAAATGAGTTATATTCATGTGTTTAAGTATGAGAAAGTGATAGATGCTTTCATATGGCCTACGGGACTCCGAAAGAAAAATTTTACCTGTAGAGAAATGTATTTTTATTCATAACTTCCTATGCCACTATATTGTTTCCATAGAACAAACATAAGATGAGGCATGGGAATTGTGTGAATTGAATCCTAGAAGTATGGTGTTACATTTATTGGTATCAGAGCAGTGTTCCAGGCTCTCTCAGATTGGATTTGGCTTGAGAATGTAGTAATAGGGCTATGTAAATGGCTTGAATGGATAGGTAGAGCCTTGTATAAGGATTGTTGGGTGTATGAGTATAGTTTGTGGCTTTATTCATGATGAGTAGGTTGTAGGATGGTCTTAGAGTAGCTAATGGACACCGGGAAAGGTTGGCCTTTAGAGTAGCTTGAACAGAGCTAAGGGATCTACGGCCAGAGCTTGATAAGATGTAATAGCTCGCTAGGATCAGTGGCAAGTCCTAGATATAAATGATGAGAAATGATCTCATGGATATGAAAAGGCTTGCTAGAGAAAGTATATGAGGCCTAATCCTCCTTGATACTCATACTCAGGCCATTTCGAGATGTCTTGCTTAATGCAGAGACAAGTAGGATGCAGCGCGATATGAGATGAAACTATAGCTGCACAAGACTAGTTTAAAGGGGAATGAGAAAGAAAGTTACCCCTTAGCCACAACACCCAAATGTCTAGATAAGTACTAGAGCCCGAAAGGTTAATTCCTTCAAGCCAGAGATATGAGTTATAAGCTACACCCTTCAGAGCCCTGACAGCCCGGAGGCGATAGCTAGCTATGCATGATGAAGCAAGAGGTGCAACCTTCTAGCTTGATGACGGATTGGATATAGAGGTAATGAGGCTTGGGTTGGTAGCTAAAGATGAAAATTCAATCCCTAAAAAATAAGCCAATCAGAGGCCGTTAGTCACAGCCAATTATTCCATAGAAACAGTAAGGCAATCCAGAAAATTCCTCGTCGCGGCCAATTAAGAAGTTAGCCGCAACCAATACTTAAACAGAAGAACTAGAGTGAACCTGAGGCTGATTAGTTGCGGTGAATGATATGTTAGCCATGGCAAATAGCACCATAAATGCCTTGTTAGTCATATTTAGGCCAACTTAAGAAAGGAGTTGATAAGGGGTCAGTAACCCATAGAGAGTGGGAACCCTTAGTATAAATAGAGAAAAGAGTAATGAGTGATTACAAAAGATTAGTAAGAAATCTGTGGGCCTAATAAATGAGACTGAGGAAAGAGCTTAACACAGAAAAAGTTAGACACATGGATGATGAGGTTGTTGAGAGCCGCTTTTAAGGCGTTGACTCTAACCTAAGATGCTACCCTATGAGACACTGAATGATAGAATGCTAGTGTAGCCTTGAAATAATGTGAGATAAGGCTACTAGCAGTGAAGCACATAGTGAGTGACCTAGAAAGGTGTATCTCATAGGTAACACCTAAAGGTAAATATGAGTAGCCAGTAACAAAGACCCAACAAAAAAAGAATAAGGATAGTTAGTAAGTTGCAGGTCTGATGAGATGGCTAGTCCAGGGTGAGCGTAAGCTAAATCCTAGGGGAGATGACCAGTAGCATCGTTCCAGGTGAGATATATAAATGAAAGGTTCAATAAAAGTTCTCCTTGGATCGAGAAAGAAAAGAGGAGACACCCTGAGTTGGGGAAAACCAACCAGTAGTGGTTAGTAATTTCCTCAGATAGACCCCCTTGAGTCATAAAGGGAAGCGAGGAAGAGCTAAGAAACTAACTATAGAAAAAGATGCCCCCGCTTTAGTAATGATTAAATGAGTAAACTAAGCCCAGTAAGGTCAACAAATAAGGGTCCAATAGCCAGTGAGATGAGCTCCCTAAATATGAGAATAATTTAGGGTTAAGGCACGTGACCCAGTAGAGCATAAGTTCTCAGTAAGGTAGAATCCGGACATTGGAAGTACGTGTCCTGGATTAGGTCAGTAGAACCCTGAAATTAATATATTGTGCTCCTAGGGATGAGGCTAAAGAGACTAAACAGAGAGGAATCCCAGCTCTGATATGAACGTAGAAATGAGTTGAGACAATAGCTAATGCCTTCGTACTCTCAGAAAAGCTCGAGGGAGCTAGAGACCGGCGCAGAATGAGAGCCTCGTGTTACATAGAGAAAGAGTGTAAGCCGAGAGCGCCATAGAATAAAATTCCTGGGGCTTATATGAAATAGGATTCTTTTTACTGAGGGATGGTCTAGTTAGAAGCAAAGTAAGAGTATGAGCGAAAAATAGACCCCCTTGATATTACATAGAGTGAATAAATGGAGGAGCCCCAGAAAAATGCAGGTGCTCTCGAGCATAGAAAAACCTAAACTGGTAACAGAAACAGCCAGTAGTAAAACACCCTTTTACCTAAGTAAGAGGATAAGAAGGGTAGAAAGAAAGAAAATATAACAGTGTTCAAGCCAAGGACATCTTAGATTGAGAATAGATATTCAATTAATGTGCTTGAGTACTTTAAAAAGCACACTTGTTCTTGGCATAGATGCCCTTCTAGCATGATATTGCCCAAAGTAAAAATAACCGAGTAATACAGAGAGATCTCGGGATGTAGTAGAGGAAGAATCCTACTTTTCCAAAGCACTCTACGAGAATAGGGCTAATAGAAAAGGTAAGAGAGAGGTACTTTAGATTATTGGGAAACTTGTACTATATAGGCGCTAGTGGCCTCGAGCTCAGTCATGAGGTGCTTGTGTATTAGTGTTTGATGTTATAGTTTACTTGCAACGATGGTTAGATGATATTAGGTCTGATCAACCAAATAGTAACGTAGCTTTTGAGTGCATAGCAAATGATGACATCAATCACTAAAGTGTCCCGATAATCAAAGGGTATCCTAGTTAGGTAGATAATAAGATGAGTCAGAAAAGAAAGGTAAAGGGATTCTAGTGATATTAAAATAGTAAGAAAAACATGCAAAAGGGAATCCCCAGTAGAAAATGTTTAGATATAGTATGCATAGCCCGAGTCCCTTATAGTATATGTAAATGAAATGAATAGGGACCAGTGTATAATCTCTCTCCTGCTAGAGATGTTCACCGCATTCAGTGTGTGAGATGCCCTAGTGCCAAGGCACTTAAAAGTAAAACATGGGCATAGTGAGAACTGCAGGATATGAGAGGAGGGCTAAAACGAGTATAAGTAAGTCAATAGAGTAATAAAGAAAGCCCAAGTAAAAAGGGACTGAAGTGGGAATATGAGGATCCTATGAGGAGCGATGAATGAAAATTAAAACGCTCCTTAGTACCAATATAACGTGATCCTAGAGAATCAGATGATACAAAACCCACTTCGCACAAAGAGCATAATGTACCTCTGAGTTTAGCCTTAACTATTATGGGCGATAGTTATTGGACTTGGTGAGTATGTATTTCACTATCAGATATAGTGATTTTAGGCTTTGACGTCTCCTAGAGATGGATCACAGTAGATCTTAGTATGTCACAGCGGGTTGCAGTAGACCCTAGTAGGGCTCTGAAAGGTCGCAGTAGACCCAGGGGTCACAGTAGATGCCACAGAGTTATAGAGAGCCTTAGCCACAACATGATAGTTCTTTGGTCAGATGACAGCCTGAGATAGTTTTATAGAGCAGTTAGTCTCAGAAACCAGTACAGTTCCAACTAACTTTTGTCTTAGAGACTACAGACCTCCTGAGTTTAGTAGATCGTTGCCACAGAGATATGAAGGCTTTACTCAGATAGTTAGACCACTAACTGGCTCTCTTCAAAGATGAGCATAGTGTATGGGATGAGGAAAACAAGAAATTAACTTTCCAAAGTTAGAGCCAGATGAACCACTACCCAATAGATATTAGCCCTGACCGAGAGATAGAGAGATGCCCTACATATTAGCTTATGTATTCAAAAAAGAGTTAGGAGCAGTTTTACATAAGGTAAGTGGTACAGTATATCTCCAGTGAGCAAACCTGTGAGACTAGCTAACATCCCATCAGAGCCCAGCAGTAGTCAGTGGTAGTAGCTCTTCGGTGCTAGTATGAGATATATGCTAGGCCAATTAATATTGGAAGAAGGGACTATAAAATGCCACTGTAAGTGAGCAAAGAAAGTGAGAAAAAGTCTTGGCCTACAAAGACAGATAGTAATAAACAGAGAAACTAAGATCATTAAAAGTAGAAACTCCTTAAAGGAGCTGTAATCCTAGTAAGCAGTTACAATATGAGGCCTATAACAAAAAGAGATGTGAATTGTAATCATGGGATGAGCTAGTAAGAAAGAACGCAGAGATAAACAGTGGACAGTATACTTCAAAATAGTAGACAAATAAAAACCTCTGATGGCTCTAATGATCAGAAAAGATATGATGAGATGGTATGAGAAGCCATTCAGAGAGGATACGGGAGATGTGATATGAAATAAGTTACCTCCCAAGATGTGTAAATGAATCCACTGAAAAAAAAAATGTTAATCCTATGAACGAGTTAACATTGACCCTATTTGATTAGTAAACTCTCCCAGAATAAGCCTCTAGAGTTAGAAATTTCTTTCCTTTATGAGAAAAATTAGCTAGTACTCTATAATCATAGAGCCTTAATTATAGGCTAACAATGAAAACTCCCTGGCTGAGAGAAAACTTAAACAAGTAAAACCAGAGAGAAAAGCATATGGAGCTAGGAAGAAGGGAAAGAAAAGAACAATTAGACAAAATATAAAAGAGTAAGAGAAAGTGTACCCCTAAATTTCAAGGACAAAATTTGTTTAAGGGGAGGAGAAATGTAACATCCGGTCCCTCTGTAAACGTGAGAAACGCAATGTTCGGTTTCTCCATAAACGTCAGAAATGGGCCAAATATAAAAGGAAGTCCTCGAAATAGAAGGAATTGGGGCCAACTAAAATTATGATTTTCTAAAGTTTGTGACAGAAAAGAGGAAATCCTGGCCGAAAATGCAAACATGGATTTCATATGCTCCTTTGCTTTCTATGAGTTGTAGGCCAAATTTGATGATGGAAATGAGTTATATTCATGTGTTTAAGTATGAGAAAGTGATAGATGCTTTCATATGGCCTACGGGACTCCGAAAGAAAAATTTTACTTGTAGAGAAATGCATTTTTATTCATAACTCCCTATGCCACTATATTGTTTCCATAGAACAAACATAAGATGAGGCATGGGAATTGTGTGAATTGAATCCTAGAAGTATGGTGTTACAATATACGGTAGTTAGACGAGTAGGAATTAACACTTAAGTTTTGAATTAGTAATGGTAGAATAGCTGGGTAAATAAGGTAGATAAATACTATTAGAGTCATATAAAATGAGGGAGAGTGGTCTTAGGGTGTTTCTAGGAGGAGAATTAGAGTGCATGGGACAAAATTTGAGAGATATACTTATAGGAGGGAGTCACGCTACGGCTAGGAAGGCCTCACCGGGCTTGGAGAGTGATAGTGGCGAGGAATGCCGTGGCTTGAGAACTCTCGTCGCAGCTCAAAGAGAAAAAAATTGCCCACGAGGGTGGCAGAGAAAAACCTCACTGCATCATAACATGTCCCAGCATGACTCAAGTTGAGGAAACTAGGTAAAAGGTGTCCAATAGCAAGCCTCACTGCGGTGCAAGTGTATCTCGCCGAAGTGAGAATCATGGGATTTTGAACAGTAGCTCCAGGAGGCATTTCTATCACGGTGCCACGTAGATTCGCCACAGCGAAATCTATGAAGATAAAAGAGTAATCCTGAGAGTAATTAGCTATGGCGTAAAGATATTTAGTCACAACTAACGGTCCCAAACTCTCATTTTAACCTTGAAATCTTGATGTTTCATATGGTAACCTCAAGGGATGACTTAGAAACATTGATAGAAGATTCTTGTGAGTTGGAATCAATGGGTAATAGAATCAAAGGCTTATAAATGAGTGTTTGTTTCCCTTGTGTACATGAATGCTTGTAATTATTTGGTTGATAACTCTAATAACATTAAGGTTCAAACTTCCTTGCATTTTTCAAATGTAATTAGTCATAATGTTTTGTAACCCTGATTTATGGTTATTAATCACATATTTTACCTTAATTACAATGATTAAAAGTTAGGGTCATCACATTCTATCATACATAGTATCACCAGATTAGATCATGGATATTAGACTCAAACAATTACGGAATAAGAAGATACCGCTGGTGAAAGTGGTTTAGAAGGGGTTATCTCCCAAAGAAGCTACTTGGGAGCTAGAAGATTATATGAGGAAGAAATATCCAGAACTCTTTCCATGAGGTATGTTATTTAAATTTTGAGGACAAAATTTTTAAAAGGGGGAGAATTGTAATGTTCGATTATAGTTAAATGATGGAAATGGTTGTGTTTTCAAAGTAAGTTCCCCGAAATGAATTAGTTAAGGTCTCAAAAAATTTGAGTAACATTCTAGACTCTTAAGAATGAGAATTTTAGCCTTAGACAGAAGGAAAAACAGAGCTAGAATGAAGAAATAAATTTGACAGAAATCTTATGAAACGTAATGGCATTTTTATAATTTTGAGCAATTTTTAGAATTCACATAGGAGGGATTTTTAAATAAAATTTTTGAGTTCTTTAGGGTTCTCAGAGGCCCTATAAACCATGGGAAACCCCGAAACAGTTAAATCCCCTCCAGTGGACGTTTTCTAATGCTGGTGTACCCAAACTTTGATAGATTTGTTCAGGAAGGTTTTAGCTCCGATTTGAGTGATTCCAAAGGCATTTTACTAAGTTGTAAACTTGAATTTTAGAATGGAAAAGACAGTTCTAAAAAAGGAGCTAAAACGAAAGAGAAACAAAAATGCTAAGAACAAAGGGCAAAATAGAAATTTTTGAAGAAGCCATTCTCCTCCACTTATAAATAGGATGTGCCCCACTCTCTGCCTCATTTAGTCTTATATTTTTCTGCCCAAATTTAGAGAAGAAGGCTAGGGTTTAGGCGTACCAAGGGAAGAAGAAGGAGAAGAGAAATCAAGGTAAAAAAAGTATGGTTTCTTGATCGTTTTTCATGCTTTCTTCCATTGAATTTCAAGATGCAATTTCTAGGATTTCAATTGCACCTTGTAAAATCTGATTTTGCCTAAATAAGAGTTTAATTGAGCTCCTAAGATCCCTAGAAGTCTTCCTATGTGCTTCCTGCATCAAAGAAACAAAGGAAAGTCCATAAAGCCCTAACTTCTCTATAGCCTTGCCCTAAAGGGGTTTGAGTAGCTAGGAAGAGTTTTAAACTTTTCTAAACCCATTTTTGAGTCATATATGATGAATAAATACAAGGGGAGGCCTTGGGAGAAATTTAGAAACCATAGAAAGTGAGTTCGTCTTTTATGTTCCATAATATGACCTAAAGAAGCAACATGTAGTTAGACTCTTAGTTTTGATTATGTGATGACTACAAGAGGCTTAAAAGAAGTCAAGAATCATATTTGAGAGGAAAGAATGGAGCCTTTATTTGTGAGGTGTTGCTTCATTAGGTGCATTTATGGAACCATAATAAGGTTTATAGGTCAAGCTAGTATCTAAGCAAGTTGTGTGGCCTTAGAATTAATTCTATGAACCAATTGGCTTCCATGTTTAGGCCAAGAGAAATCATCCCCACACTTTTTTGTGTGTGTGGCAGAAAAAGGAAGTTTGGATTCAAGAGAAAAAGTGTGTAATAGCATTAAAGGTAGCTCGCTCCTCCTTCTCTCATGCATGATTGTTTGCTTTATTTGTTTTTGAATGTGTGTATGTGTATTTTAAGCCATGAAAAGTGTTCTAGCATGAATTTGATTCCATGGTGCCATGATGTTACAATATGCTTTCATATGATATTTATGATGTGTGCTTGGGTTTGCTTGAGTGTGGTGAGGCCAAGAACCTTTAACTATGGTGAAGATAAGCCAAGAATCCTTAAGATTGGTTGAGACAAAGTAAAGAGTCTTCCAAAAGTGAGATGGACTCCCAAGAGTACGGTTGAGTCTAAGAATCTCTTAAAGAATAGGTGAGGTAAGTCCAACATCCACAAGTAATTGGGTGAGGCCAATCCACTTGCTTGGTACTTCGGCTTTTGTGGGGGATGGAATTTGATAATTTTATCCATTCCAATGGATTCAAAAGGGTGTTTTTAGCTAAGAATACCTATGGCAAAGCCCCTAAAGCTCATGGAATAAAATTTATAAATTTTGGTCGAGAAATACACACTATTCAGCTATAGTGAATTGGAAGGGAAGGAGTTGGATTTTTCCAATTCCAATGGTTCCAATGAGTTTAAAAGGGTCATACTACTTTAGAAGTTAAAGTTATGCGTTGATTGTAATGAATTATCATTATGATTATAGGGTTCGATATTTGTCTTACGAACTTTAAAAGCAAGTAAATGGAGTTCCAAGGCCTGAGGAGCAAAGTTTGCTAAGGTTGTAGTTTTCCTTTCTCTTTCTTTAAGCTTGTATGTTTGTATAATGATGAGTGTTATGCTATATCAAGTTATCATTCATGTTATAAGATGAGACATGTATGCTTAGATTGTGCTTGGTCTTGTATGAAATTCCTTGTATTCCTATGTGGTATGTGGCACCTTGATTGATATTATGTTATGTACTTACATGCCTGCTTATGAATGAGATTAGTTTACTACTACTGAGATTTTATAATCTCACTCCAAATATAGCCCATGCTAGGTCTGAGTTCAAGCAAAGAAAGGGAAAAGGGTATGGAGGTATAAATTGAGGACCTTACTTTTATGCATCACATTTTGTTATGTAATTAAATATTTTAGATTACTACATATATGAATTATGTGATGACATTGTAAGGTACTCAGGTATGAAATGGGAAGTCATGAATATAATCAACCCTTGAGTAAATAGAATATGACTAGTGTGCCTAAAATGCAAAAATGCATCTACTTATATAAAGGCAAAATAATAATAACAATATGTCAAGTAAGGGGTAAATTTGTCTAATTTTTTTATAGGGACACTTTGATATGAATTTATATGCATTCCACTGAGAAAGTATTTTTCCCTTGTAAAGGGCTTAAAGAACTTGAAGTAGAGCCCTGAACCAACCTCATACGAATTTTTTATAATTAATTATGCATTTTCAAAATTACATAAAAATTTGGAAATGGCCAAATGAATAATGAAAGTATATGAGAAAGTTTTAAAAATGAAAATTTTTTATTAGTTCAGGTTTTCATTGATTCATTTAAGTTCTATATGAGGTATGTGTAGTAGGAAAAGCGTGATATAGTAAGGTATGACACATGACATCTAAGAACATGAAGTTTGCTACTTTAAGGCCATATAATTGGCAAATGATGTAATTAATAGATCTATATGTATTATGGTGTTATAAACATATATAATTATGATAGTATGTCATGTATAAATGGGAGAATCTATTATGTGATCACTAGAATGTAAATTGAGCATGTTATGGCATTGTGGCTCCTTAAATGAGTTCATGTAATTGTGTATAATTGCAAGTGGCATAGCCAAAATGAGATGTATGAGAGTTGGAACCATTTGGGCAGCTCATACAAGTCCTAATTATGCTTTTAGACTTGCCTAAGAGGTGCCAAACCCTAAGGAAAGCCATTTGGACATTTTGCTATCCTATATGGAGCCAAAATTGACTATAATGGAACCCTAGGTCAATTTTTGCCAAAATGAGCTCTTCTTGATCTAAGATTTGGCATGCAATTAGAGCTTATTATTGGGAGCTTTTTGGGAAGCTAAAGAACATAATTTTCATAGGTCTAGAGAATATTTGATGAATTTTCAAAGTTAGAATTTTTTTTGATTTTGGTCATGTTACTGTTCACTCAGGTCTGAAAATTGAATCTATAACACATGGCCCAAATGATGTCCAATTATTATGAAATTTTATACAAAGAAACTAGACATTCCCAGTGACTTGTGTCAGCTAGGAGCACTTCATTTGGATTTCTAGAGAGGGAGATATAAATTTTCAAAAAATCTGTCTAATATCAGAAACTCTAGCCGACCTTAGTTACTATTTGATTGAGTTTCAAGATCTAGCATGCCTGAAATGGTCTAGAGTTATTTTTTCCTTCTAGCTAACATCCACACATTTCTAGATTAGTATCATTTATATGGATTGGATTTTTGTGGAATTAATTGGATATTTTTAAAATTTGCTATAGAATTTTGTGATAGCACCAGTGGACAGCTTGACCTCTAGATCATTTCAAATGTCAAACGTCCTCTGTGTTGGATGTTATGGTTTGGACATATTTTTTGATGAAGTATACATGTGTGGATTTCTAAAATATCCAAGAATGCATGACTTTGATTTTTCTAGAATCAGTTATGATTTTCCAAATATGTGTTAGAAAAATGGAAAAATCTGGTTGAAAATATGCATGTGTATGTTATGTAACACCCCATAATTAATTAAGGTATTAATCATGGATTAGATTAATTAGGCATAATTAATATGGGTTTGAGATTTAACTAGGATAGAAATTCTATCTAGGCTTAAATTAATAGATCATGAGAAAATGCTAATGGAGGCCCAAGATCCACCTTATTTAGACTCTTCTAAGTGGCCCAATAACCCTTGTGCAGACCCACATTCTTGAGCTTTTCAAACTTGGCCCAAGCTTAATTAAACTTCAGCAACCCAATGTATAAGAAATGGCCCAACAAAATTCTATAGCCCAACACCTTAAAATTGGCCCAATAAGCTAAAATTTGAAGCCCAAATGAAGATGGACCTTGGAGTAACCCATGACCCAACTAAAAACCCAACTTAAACCCTCATACTCCAGCCACTTGATCATTTGCTAAAACTTAAGAAGCAAATTCGGAGCTTGGAGAGGAGGGTAGGGTTTGGGGCAATAATTCTGTATTTTCTCACATTTAGAGCAAGATTCAGCCAAGGTAATAGTTATACAACTTAATCCCCTCATCTTCCTCTTTAATTTGGTCCGATTAGTTTTTCATTTGGAGTATTTTCACTCTACCCAAAATCTGAAATGGGGGAATTTAGGGATTTTCTTGGTGAAATTCGTAGGTTGAGGTTAGGGCTGACCTTGGGTGAGTTTAAACCCTCCATTTTGATACTTCATTTGTTAATTTGAGACCCCCATAGCTAATTTATAAAATGGGTATTAATTATGTACGAATTTGCTTAGGATTTTAGGTGGAATATTGAGTTTTCTGGTGAAGGACATTTTAATCCGAATTTGGGACTTATAGTGGTTGAGTAAGTGATTCTTAGGTAGTCATTAGCATCTTAAATTCTTTGGGTATTGATTGTAATTGTTAATAATGAATTAGAGTAGTAATTCTATGATGCTATGGTTATAGGAGGATTTCTGCACCATTGGTGACTGTTGTAAGTGTCTACAAGTGAGGTAACCAGGTTTATATCAATTCCATGTATATGTTTGATTTAATTTCATATGTTGCTATAAATGAATGATTTGAAATGTTGAATGAATTGATTGGCTATCTGTTATGTTGTATTGGACCTTGTGAGTCCATGGTGAAGCTGTGGTGCAGCTGCCACCCGTACATATGCTATAATTGAGCATCGGGTTATGATCAAACCCAGATGCACTGAGCCCCAGTTGTGCTCAGAAGGGAGTGGGTGCCGTGGACGGGCCTCTGCCTGTGTTAATGGCTTTTAACATGTGATAATATGATTGCTAGTATGGGATAGTAATCATGATAGCCTAATTGTTTCATTTGTTGATATGATGAATATAATTCTGATATTGATTTTGATTCATGCTTATATGCTAATCAAATTGGATATATGATGGAATTGCCTCGGTTATTGAGATTTATATCTCATCCTATTTTATGGGATTAATATTTTAGGTGAAAGTTCTTCGGGTAAGGATAAGGGTAAGCAAGTGGATGAACATCCATGAGCTGAGGCCGGGTGTGGGGAGCTACACTTGGTCTGAGTAGAATAGGGTAGATGCAATTTTGTTATTAGTTTACATAGCATCATCATGTATTCATGTGACAAGTGTAGGCATTTATATTTTGTTTGATTGAAATGTAACCGTTAAGGATTTAAGTCACATTGTAGTTGAATATTAATGTATGAACTTATAGCATTATATATATGTAGTTTTACTGAAATTGTGATATGGATCACCATATGGAAATTGTAGTCATATGATGCTTTGGATGTAAGCTATTGTTGAATGGAATCTCTATGGAATATGTATGGGATGTTAATTGCTGCTAATGCTTATGTTCCTGCTGTCATATAATCATGAATTTGTTGATATGAGCTAGTTGGCCAAGTAGGAAGTAGCATTTAAGTTTTACAATGGTATTGGATGGATTGATGGGTAAATGGGGTAGATAAACACCATTAGGATCACATAAAACAAGGGTAGGTGGACCTAGAGTATTTCTAAGATGGGATTTGGAGTGTAGAGGGTGAAATTTGGGTAATATGATCACAGAAGGGAGTCGCGCCGTGGCCAAGAAAGCTTCGCCACGGCCAAATGGGAGACAGAGTCGAAAGGTGCCGCGGCACAACGAACCCTGCCACGGTGCAAAGGAAAAAAAATGGTTTGGGAAGTGACAGTGGCGAGGCGCGCCATGGCTTGAGAAATCTCATCGCGGCGCAGAGCGAAAAAAATCACTCAGGAGGGTAACAGAACCAAACTTACCGCGGCGCATTTTGTCCTGCCGCGGCACGAGTCGAGAAAATTAAATAAGGGTTGGTCAGAAGCAAAACTCGCCGCGACGAGAACATATTGCGCTGAGGCGCGAGTTGTTGAGTTGAGAATAGTAGTTCCAAGAAGCATTTCCGCCGCGGCGCCACATAGGTTGGCCGCGGCGAAGGTCCAACTCGCCGCGGTGTGAAACTTGTCCATGGTAAGAGATGATATAGGAGTACTTGTGGAAGGTTATTGAGTATTGAAACTGATAGATGGTTGAATCATAAGCCTCTTATGGTAGTAGAATTTCTTTTATGCAAATTTTATTTTATTAAGGTGGTATGGTGGTGACCCCAAATCAAGGTTCAAATTTTCCCCATATTTTCACAATGTGATAAATTGTAACCACTCAAACCTTGATAATTAATCATTAATCATATACTTAACCGTAATTTCGATGATTAGAAGGTAGGGTTATCACATGTTAAGCTTCCCTTTGAGTTCCATGAATTGTAGGCCACTTTTCATGATGCAAATGAGTTGTATTCATGTAATTAAATATGATAATGTAATGTATAAGCTCACATGGTCTATGTGACACCGAATGAAATTTTCATACACGACGCAATGCAACAATATTCATTATTTTTATACTATTTTCTTGGTTCTTCTATAAGATGCATAATGGGAAGCATAGATATAGCATGAAATGAGCTAGTAATTATGGTATTACAGTATGCGCCTAGAAATGCTAAGATTAAAGAGAGAATACTAGATGAGGCACATAAAAGTAAATACACCATTCATCTAAGCAATAATAAGATTTATTATGATTTGAAAAAGATGTTTTGGTGGCTTGAGATGAAAGCAGACATAGTAAAGTATATCTCCCAATGTCTAGTATGTCAAAAAGTCAAAATAGAGCACTAGAAGCCAGTTGGGTTGCTTTAGCCCCTAGATATCCCATAGTGGAAATGGGATAGTATAGCTATGAATTTTGTCATGTGTTTAACCAGGACATTATCGGGGCATGATGCCATATGTGTAATAGTGGACAGATTAACAAAGTTAGCATCATTTTTAGCAATAAAAGCCACTTATACCTTAGATAAATTAGCCCAGCTGTACATATAAGAGATAGTGAGGTTACATGGTGTGCCTAGGAGCATAGTGTCAGATAGAGATCCTAAGTTCACTTCGAACTTCTAGAGATCATTATAGAATGCTCTAGGTACTAGATTAAGATTTAACATAACATATCATCCTCAAACGGATGGTTAGACAGAGAGAACTATCCAAACCTTAAAGGACATGTTGAGGGCAAGTGTTTTAGAGATGAAAAGGAACTAGAATATATACTTGCCTTTAGCAAAGTTTTCCTATAATAATAGCTATCATTCAAGTATCCAGATGGCACCGTATGTGGCATTGTATGGGAGAAAGTGTAGGTCTCTAATGCATTGGGTTGAGCCAAGAGAAAGAAGCCTAATAATTATCGTAAAAATGTAATGTCCAATTTTCATAAAAATGATAGAAACAGATACGTTTTCAAAGTACGTCCTCTAAAATGAATTGGTTAAGGTCTAGAAAAATTAGAATAATTATCTAGACATTTAGTAATAAAATTAAGAGGCCAGAGATGCCCTAAAACAGAGGCTAAAGTAACTAGACAAAAATTAACGAAATAGCTATGAAAAGTAATGACATTTTTGCAATTTTGAGCAAATTTTAGAATACTCATAGGAGGATTTTTTAAATGAAAAATTTGAGTTCTCTGAGGTTCTTAGAGGCCCTAAAAACTATGGGAAACCCTAGAAACAGTTAAAACTCCTCCAATGTACATTTTCTAATGTTGGTTGACTTGAACTTTGACCCTTTTATTCTGAAAGGTTTTGGTTTCAATTTGAGTAACTCCAAAGGTATTTTATAAGATTGAGAACCTAAATTTTATGATAGAAAAGATAGTTCTAAAAAAAGAGCAAAGGAGCTAAAATGAACTAGAAACAAAAATGTCAAGGTTAAGAAACATAAATGGAATTTTCTTGGAAACAATTCTTGAACCCTAGCTATATATATACCTTATGCCCCACTCTTCTCTGCATTTGCTTCATTTCATTTCTATCATAAACCAGAGAAAGGACCAAGAAAGTGAGGTGCATAAGGGAGGAGAGAAAGGGAGACGAAAAAGTAAGAGAAAGGTATGGATTTTCATGGTTTCCCTTAGTTTCTCTTTAGCAAACTTCTTCTCTTTCTTTTTCTCTTTTTTCCCATGGGTTTATTGAAGCTTTTGGGTCCATTTTAAGGTTAGACCAAGAAGGGAATTTTTTAAAATTAAGAGAAGAAGCCAAGCAAAGAGAAGAGCAAGCAAAGGAAGCCACGACACCAAGGTAATTTGCTATGTTCAAGCTTGTTCTTCCATTGTTTCATCCCATATAAGACTGGCCAAGAGGGGTGGAATTTCTAGCCAAACCAAGAGTGAATCTTTGGAAAATGAAGGAGAAGAACAAGAATATGCAATGGAAACAATAGAATAACCATTAGATTTTAAGATAGCAAAGTTAGGGTTTCAAGTGCTCCACTAAAATTCTGTTTTGATGCAAGAGTTCCTAGACCAAAATAGATGTTTAGATGAGCTCCTAAGATCCCAAGAAAGCTTCTCACATGCATCTCCTATCAAGAAAACAAAACAAACTCCTTTAGTGTCTTCATGGAGCAGAGCCTCAGCCTAAGGAAGATGAAGCAATAAGGGGTAGTTTTAATTTATTCCAAGCTTGGTTTTGTGTCATATGTGATGGGAGAAGATGAGAGAAAGCCTTGGAAAAATTGTAGAAGTCATGGATAGTGAGATGTAGTTATAGGTTCCATATTGTGACTTAAAGAAGGAACACCTAGTTAAGCCCTTTAAATTAATTGTGTGATGGCTCTAACAGGCTTAAAAGGAGTCAAGAGTCATAAATGGATGGAAAGAATAAAGCCAATATCATGTTTTCCTAAGGTTGCTTCATTAGGTGCATTATGCAGCCATAAATGAGTCATAGGAGCCACTTAGATTTTGAAATGAATGTGTAGCTTTAGAATTTATTCCAAGAATGTAATTGGCTTCCATATGATGTGTCTAGGCCAAAGGAACCAAGTCTCACATCCTTGTGAGTGTGTGGTCAAGGAAGAGGAAGCATTCTTGAAAGGAAAAGTGTGCATTTGTAACCAAGGTAGCTCTCTCTTCTTTCTTTTATGTATGAGTGGATGTTTATCTTGTCTTTGAATGTGTGTATGTAATGGTATCGTGATGTTATGGTATGCATTTAAATTATGCTTTATAATCATGTTTTGGCTTGCTTGAGTGTGGTGAAGCCAAAAAGTCCCTTAGCCATGGTGAAGATAAGCCAAAAGTCCCTAAAAATGGGTAAGACAAAGCCAAAAGTTTATGAAGAGTGAGACTTAGTCAAAAGTCCCTTAAGAAAATAAGTGAGGCAAGTCCAAAATCTCCCAAAGAGATTGGGTGAGGCTAAACCACTTGCTTAGCAAGCCTATGTATGTTTTATGTGACTTCTTGAGTGCAAGAAATATTTCTTAAATGATTATGCACTCCATGATATCCATGCATGCATTTTTAGACTTGGATTTGCATTCTTTATGTATGGTTGAAAGAGAGAGGAGCTATTGGGATTCCTAAAATCTCATCCCTTCTTCCCCATTGCCTAACATGTCTAGGTGGCCAAGTGAATCAAGAAATGGGAGCCTCCAAGCTTGAAGAAGAGAGATTGACAAGAAAGTGTGTGATTTTGTCCATTTTGTAGCCATATGAATGGCATATGATGTAATCTAATGTTGTATATGATGTATGACCTCATGAACACTTGTAAATGTATGAATATATTGTCTATGTGTGAGTTTTGATTCCATGTGAATGTTGTAGCAAGTTCTTGACATGGAATGGCAAGATATAGCTTGAGTTCTTAGGTACACCATGGGGCAAGAGTGTGAGTTTGTAAAATCTGTGTCTGGGCACCTTTGAGATCTGTTTAATAGACCATTTTGGTGCTTTCCCATATGCTCAAGTGGCCATAAAAGCCTTAGAACCAAATTTGAGTCTCTTAAGACCCTTTAAGAAGCTTAAAAGAGCACATTTGCAACCCTATGGTACAATCTGACCAAATGAATGAATTTTCTCATGAAATTTGGCATGCATATAGATCTTATCTAGAGATTTTTGGGAAGCTAAATACTAGAATATTTAGAGCTCTATGGAATTAATTATGAATTTTCAAAATTGTCAAATTTTAGCTATTCTGATATGGTTACTGTTCATATGGTCAGTTTCTTCTCCTGTGTCATTTAAAGGCCAAATGGTGTCCAATGCTGATGCAATTTTGCAAGAATAAATTAGACATCTCTATGGCCATCAATATCACCCTAATTGGATGTCTGAGTGGGGAGATATGAATTTTTAAGTTTTGTGAAAGTACTAGTAGCTCCGGCGAGTTTGGTTACTGTTCCATCAATTTCTAGTGACTAGACATTCCTATTTTGGTCTAGACTTATTTTTACATAAAGTAGACATCTGTAGCTTTCCAAAATTTTATAGTATGCTTGATTTCAATTCTTTTGGAATTAGTTTTGATTTTTCAAAGTTCATGACAGAAACATGGCACACCAATTCGAGATTGCACTTGTGATTTTTTTGTCTATGGTTCATGAGCTTGAGTTTTTGGCCACATTTTGAGATGGTTTTGGATTGTATGTGTGTAATTAAATAGGAGAATATGATGGATGAGTTCATATGATCCACGGGATACGAAATGAAAATTTTATTCACTACGCAATACAAAGTAATCCATTATTTTATTGTATTTTTCTTGAGAAAGTGGCTAGGCCAATGCAAATGAATTAGAAATGAGGTGAGATGAGGTAAATAAATATGGTGTTACAATAAACATGAAAATGTAACATAATGTTGACTTTCATGAATCAAAACATTTGGCAAAATTTGAATCTAAATGGTCGACTGCCTTACATTTTTTAGCACGTCTATATGTTAGCATGTAGTTTTTAGTACCCTTGAAATACCTTATAAACTTCTTTGTAGCTCTCTAATGATTTGAACCTAGATTACTTTGATATCTTCCTAACATTTTGACTGTGAATGTAGTGTTAGGTCTTGTGTGAAATTAAGCATACATAAGGCGTCCAATAATTGAAGCATGTAAAATGTTACATATATGTTGCCTTTCTTGATCATTTTTTGGGTACTAGTTCAAATTAAACCCGTTACTCTTCATAGTAGGTGCTACACTTAATGAACAATATTTCATTTAAAATTTCTCCAAGACCTTATTGATATAAGTTTCTTGTCATAGTCCCAAATTGACTTTTATCTTTATGACTCATATCTTTCATGTCAAAATTCTTAGAGAGAAATTTTTTCACCTTGTATAACAGCTCTTTATCTTTGGTTGCAAGTAATATATCATCCACATATAGCACTAGGATACAAATCTTACTCCCACTAAAATTCTAGTATATATACTAATCCATA
Organism: Erythrophleum ivorense; assembly: GCA_026724425.1. Taxonomy (NCBI): domain Eukaryota; kingdom Viridiplantae; phylum Streptophyta; class Magnoliopsida; order Fabales; family Fabaceae; genus Erythrophleum; species Erythrophleum ivorense. The sequence goes on from JAIUCV010000030.1 coordinate 5,212,696, forward strand.
ACATTCTTCATGAATCTAAATAAGGAGGTGATATCATCAAACTTAAAGTAACATTGGTGAGATGCCATACCCTGAACTTTCTTAACCTTGAGACATCAAAAGAAAGTTGAATAACTAGGATAATGAGGGACTACAAGTCTAGATAAGATGAAAGGAAACAATAGGAAGAACAAAAATGAAGCCAAAGTGCCTAAACGAAGGAAACCGACATCCTAGTGGCAAAGTCATAATTTTAAGAAAAATCTTAGAAACTATAATACCATATTAGGATAGCATTTAATTTACATCACAAAGTGACTAAAACATCCATTTTTATAAAATTAATACTTTTAGCAGTAGAGTTCATCGATGTTAATTGTTGAATTAATTCATTTTTTATTAAATGAACTATTTCCACTTACCAACTTCATCTTCTATCCTTAGTACACTTGTTCATACAGGGACATCACAAAAAAAGCATGGAATTTGGATATAAGGTCAAGCATTACAAATTAGTCAATCATAAGCTTCCATGCAATTTCACATTTTGTTGAAAACTTAAAAATTCCAAATAAAAAAAATTCATTTGGGCCACGAAAATCTAATGGAATAGTACCACTGTCAGATTTTTGTGCATTTACAGACTTGAAACTTTAAGAATTCATATATAGAGTTACACAACTCCAAATCGAGTGATCTTGGTGGCTATCGAAAGATTATGATGCCAACTATATGTCTATAAAATTTCATAAGCATTGACATTCATTTGGTCCCTCAAATACCCAAAAAACCAAAACTAACTAAATGAATAGTGCATAGGTAGTTTCTATGTAGTTCAACCAACTTTGAAAAATCATAAAAAAATTTACAGAGCTTCAAAAATTATGTTCTTTAGCTCAATGAAAAAATCTAAATGAGATTTAAATGCTTCCAAATTTCATGCCAAAATTTGTCCATTTGGTCTAATTTTGGTTCAAGGGAAAATATGACTCAAAATTAGGCACAAATGGTTGCAAATGAGCCAAAATGGCTTCTTACATGCAATAGGACAATTTGAGCACGTCCAAAACCTTGAATACAATATATAGAAGCATTATAATAGATCCAAATCATCATAAAACTCAAAACCACTCTCTCACTTGGCCTTATACACATGCGTTCCATGGCACAAGGATGTCAAAAACCTAAGTTTCATACATTTGGCTCCAAATATGGTACATACAATATATTCTCATACTTTTATACATGAGTGAGGGTTTATATCGCTTAAATAACAAATACATCCATGCTTTGACATCAATTTACACAAAATCCCATTCTATTGTCAAAGAAACATGTCTCAAGCTTCTTGACCTCTGTTCTTTTCTCCATGAAAATTACTTATACATGGTTAGATAAAAAGTAAGGGAGAGTGAGATTCAAAGAATTCCAATAGCTCATTCACCCTTTCAAGTAGGCATATATGGCATGTTATCATGTCAAAGAAAGCAAGCATGCATCAAATTCTTCCAAATACCAAACATAAACATGTTTCCAAGATCATATGGACATATCAAGATCAAAGACAAGCTCTAAGGACTTTTGGTCTAGCCTCACCCAATTATTTGGGACTTTTGGATTAGCCTTACCCACTTTTAAGGACTATTGACTTAGCCTCACTCATTCTTGAGACTTTTGGCACAAACTTACCCATCAAGAGCCATACACATTCAAAATGTAATTCAAGAAGCATAATGGTACCAAAGCATCAAATCAATAGCTATAAGCATGTTTCATGATTCAAACATAAATACAAGCATTCAATGACAATCAAACAACTAAGAAATGCATACAAGAATGGATGAAGAGCCATCTTAAGTCAAAAAGCATAAATCTCCCTTTGGTTTCCTAGCTCCTTGGTTCATCCTCACACACATATTTGGAGGAGGCTTGATTTGCTTAGCTTAGACACATCAAATGAGATACAAACACATCAATGGAACCATCTTTAGCCTCACATCAACTCTACACAAGTTACTTCTAACTTATGGCATGCATATAATTCCATTCACGGGCATAATGAAGCAACTCATATAATTTATTACCTTGGCTCCAATTTCTCACACAATCTAGGTCATACGACTCCATTTAAACTTATTAGATTCATCACCAACTCAAATCAAGGAGCCTAACACCAAGTTGCTTCTTTATGCATAATGGAACCCTAATCTTTCAACTTTCAAAATATGGCTTCTAAATTCAAACTAATAGTTCCTTTATTGTCTATATTTCATATCTAAATCATTTCTATCCTTGGAATCAAAGAAAACTCTCCCTCGGTATCTCGTTTCATGCTTGCCTGAGACATTCACTAGCTTAGGGGGCCCATGGAGTTTTATTCAATTCTCTAGGGAATTTAGCATTTATGAAGCTTCCTAGGTCTCTTATGAACTTAAACATACTTTTACATAAACTGAATCATCCTTAGAAAGCTTTATAAATCTCTAAGTGCAACAAAACCTTAATTTCCATACTTGCTACCAATTTCTTGTTTTTGAATTCTAATTGTTCCATATGATTCTTTATACTTCAAAACCCCAATCCTATCAAGTTTGGATCAAAATCAAACTCCCTACATATGTCCCTAATGTTGGCATAACACATGCACACAAGAAGAAGCCAATAAGGAGCAAGTTAGCCATGGTTTCTTAAGTTGTTTCAAAGCTTATCAAAAGTATTTCCTTTGGCTTCCAAGAGTTTCTCCAAATTCTCCCTTCCCTCTACTGAACTAGCCACAAAACATGACCATTTAAGATACCAAAACCATGAGAAGAGAGAGGAGAAAGAGGAGAAGAAGTTTAGTGAAGGAGAGAATATGAAAAAGTGACAATTTCTTGCCCTTTTTGCTTGAATTTCCCTCCCTTCTCTTCTCCTTCTTGTGTGCCACTTCAAGGTGAGTTAGATTTTGGTTTGAGATAAAACAAAGTTGGTTAAGAAGTGTGGAGAAAGTGGGACATGCTGAATAAGAAAGGGGAGGCCTAATATGACACTTTTCAAAATTTCAATTTTGTCCCTAAACATGGTTCTTTTCATTTGGGCTCATTTTAATTCCTTTTTAAGAACTATCTTTTCCATTTTGAAATTTAGGTTATCTAATTCATAAAATGTCTTTGGTTTCACCCAAATTGAATTTAAAACTTTACCAAACCATTTAGTCAAAGCTTTGGTCAACCAATAACCTAAAATGCATACCAAAGTGGTTTTGTCCAATCTAAGGGTTCCTATGATTTTTAAGGTCTCTAAGAATCTCGAGAAATTCAATTTTACCATTTAAAGTTTCTTCTTTTGAGTTTTCAAAAAGTTTCTTGATATTATAGTTTTGCCACTACGTTTTCTTTAAATTTGTTCAACTATTTTGGCTCTAATTTCAAACTATCTTTAGGCTCTAAATCATATTTTTGGATATTCTAATTAATATCCTAATCTTATTTACCCTCAATTTGCTCTGCTATAGAGTGTTCCAATATCAATTTATTAGATTCAATTTAGTTTCTAAAAAGTAGGTTATTATAGAAACTCAAAGAAATGAGTTTTACATGCCAAAGTTAAGCTCACTAAGGTTTTCAGAGTAAAAACCATAAGGACCATTGAAATAGGTAAAACCCTTATAATACATGATTTAGGACGTTAGATGATTGTAAATTTGACTAGACTGTTAGGGATGGTTTTAAATCCTAAAAGTTTCAAAGTAAATACTTTTAATAAAATAAGAGCCTAAGATTTTATATGAAAAAAATGATTCTAAAAAAGGATTTAAAATGAACTTAAATAGAAGGGTCAAAACTTAAGCACAAAAAGGGAATTATTAAATTTTTTAAAATATCTTCTTTTCTTTCCTTTTATTGTCATGCCATCTGCCTTAGCCTTTTAGAACTAACATATTAAGCTTGAAACTTGGTCTTCAATGGTGTGAAAGAGAGGGAGGAGCAAAAAAGAAAAAGAAGCATCATAGGTAAAAAAACTATGCATAATTTTGCTACAAGCTAATTAGGAAGTTTCTTCTACTCTTTGAGCTTTTACCATTGATAGTTTTAGATCCTTGAAAGAACTATTTTGGTGGTTGACCTCTTGAGAAAAAGTGAAAGTTTGAAGCAACCAAATATAGCAAGAGAATCCCCTTTTGGAAAGCTTTCAAATGAGGTACGTTATGCAACAGAAAGACTTATTTTTCTTTGAATTCTAATGGCTTTCATATTCGGCCAAGGAAGAGAAACTAGAGAGGGAAAGTGAATTTGGCTAAAACTTGATGGATTAGGGGTCTAGGATCACGGGGAGTAAAATGATGCAAAAAGAAAGCCATTAGAAGGCCATAGAATGCAAGATAAACTACCTAGAGTTCAAGTTGCACCTTGAAAGTTATAAAACCTTAGAAGGATGTTTCAAGCCATATAAGATCATATTTAAATTAGTAAGAAACCAAGGAATCTCCACATGTATCAAAATTTTAAAACAAATCACAAAATTCCATTAGGTTTGCATTATAGGCTAAGTTTGGCCAAGGCATACTTAGAGTAGCTAAGGAATGTTTTAATGGATTCTAAGGTTTCAAGAGGCCTAAATGTGATGAATAAGAAATTATAGAACTATTGGATTGAATTTAAGGGCCCTAAATTGAAAGTTAAAATTTAAGGGTTTAAATGGGCCTAAAGAAGCAAATTGGCCTTAAGCTTGTGTAATATTGTAAATAATGACTCAAATGAGTTTCATTAAAGTTATATGGCTCATAACAAATGAGATTCCTAGAATGTGAAATCTAAGAATGGCCTCTTAAGGAACCTAAATAACTTAAAGTTGCATATTAGGTTATAAGGAAGTTAAGTAGTAATAACAAGACCTAAAATGGATTATAATGAGTTATTTGGCATGATACATTGCTATAGGAAGGCTGAACAAATGTAAACCCACTTGATGGAGGTGTAAACCTGAGAATGAACAAGATAAAGAATCAAGAAAAGAGAAGGTTATAGGATTTAGTTGTAGCTTGAGACTCCTAACTCCACAAGGTAGCTTTATCTCCCTATCTTGCATGCATTTGAATGCTTGATTAAGTTGAGATCTTGTATGTGTTATTGCTTAATGAATTTTTAAGCTAAGTTTTGATATTTTTTCCATTATGAGTTTTATGCATGAGTTTGATATGTTTTTTGGCTCTTGGCTCATCCAGCAAGGAATTGAGTGCAGTACTCTTCTTTGGCCCAAAGTTGAGCTAAGTTGACCCTAGCTAGTATGTTGAGATGCCATGGTTTGATGAGAAATGAGTTTTCATGTCAAAATTTGATTTGAGTTATATGATGCACTTGAATGGCATACTTGCACCACATGCATTACATTTTCCCATAGTATTTATATATGCATTGATTTGGTTGAGATTGACTACTGAAATTCTCCCCAGAATTTCACCCATATTTCTCACACTAACCATTTCAGGATTTTCAAGCAAGAAGAAATAAAATAAAAGGTAATAAAGATTAGAATTCATCTACTTAGAGCCTTATCTATAATTATATAGTTAAGAATGTATAGGATACATTATCAATAATATACTTCTTATATAGTGGGAAATATGTGATGATAACTGATGTATGAGCTTGAGCATTGCCATTATATATACCATCTTGATGTAAATGTAGTTAGTTGTACATGTTATCCAAAAAAGAAACCATGGGGTTATGTGTGCATTAATGAATAGTAAACATATGTATACATGGTGAACTTTGTAATATCCAGTTCTTTGAAAATGAGAGAAAATGCGAGAAATGTAACGTACGGTTTCTCCGTAAATAAATGAAATTCACCAAATACAAAAGCAAGTCCCCCAAAATGACTTATTGAAGATCCCAAAAAATTTAGGAAGTATTCTAGACTCCAAAAAATGAGAATTCCGGCTCAGACGAGAAGAAAAACAGAGCTAGAATGAAGAAGAGAATTGTGACGAAAGATTGATGAAACGTAAGGGTATTTTCGTCATTTAGTGTAAATTTTTGGAATTTTCATAGGAGGTCTTTTTAAATGGAAGTTTTGAGTTCTTCAGGGTTCTCAGAGGCCCTGAAAACCATGGGAAGCCTAGAATAGCTAAAGCCCTTCCGATAGACATTTTCCAATAGCAGTGAGCCTGAACTTTGATAGATCTGTTCGGGAAGGTTTTAGCTTCAATTTCAATGATTCCAAAGACATTTTACTAAATTGAGAATCTAAGTTTCATAATGGAAAAGACAGGTCTCAAAAAGGAACTAAAACGAGTTAGAAACAAAAATGTCAAGAACAAAGGACAAAATGGAAATTTCATGAAAAAGTAGCTTCTTGAACTCTCTATAAGAATCATGCCCCACTTTCTTCATTTCTAGACTGACCTATTCTGCCCAAAAACTAGAGAAGACTCAAAGGAGGAAGGCACACAAGTATATTGCAAAGGAGAAAGGCAAAACTTAAGAAAAATGTAAGAATTTATTAGAATTTCCTAGCCTTCTCTTAAGGAAATTTCTTCTCCTCCTTCTCCTCTTTCTCCCTATGGTTTTCTTAAAGTTTTTGGTGTTTTTTAAGGGAATAACAAAGGGGAAAATTCGGATTTGAAGAGAAAAGGCCAAGGAAATTGAGAAACAAGCAAGAAAAGCCATGGAAACAAGGTAAAATCTTCATCCTATGGTAGTTATTCCTCCCCCCTTCTTCTCCCTATTTTGCCCCATATATGTAGCTATAAGAGGGCTTGAATTTTGAGGAGAATCAAGGGTGAACTCTCAGAATTGAAAGGAGGAGAGTAAGAATATGCAAAGAAATTCAAGTAAAAACCATTATATTTCAAGACAGGGAGGCTAGGGTTTTAATTGTACCTTGAACTCTACTATGAACCCTAGCCATATTTTATAATATTTAAGAGTTCATATAGGCTCTTATGACACCAAAAGAGTTTCCTACATGATTCTCCCATCAAAGGAAGCAAAGAAACTCTATTGATGCCATATGGAAGCATAGCTTCGGCCAAGGAGAGTTCATGCACCTAGGGAGTGTTTTAATTCCTTCCAAACTTAGTTTTGTATCATGTATGATAGTAGAGTATAAGAGGAAGCCTTGGAAAAATTTTAGAAACCATAAAAAGTGAGATGGCCTTATATGTTCCATAATATGGCTTCAAGAAGCAACACCTAGCTAGGTTCTTTGAATTGATTGTGCGATGACTTCAAGAGGTTTAAATGGAGTCAAGAAACATAAATAGATGGAGAGAATGGAGCCAAGATGATATTTTCTTAAGCTTGTTTCATTAAGTGCATTATGGAACCATAAAAGAGCCTTATGAGTCACATAACTTTTTTAATGAATGTTTGCCTTAGAATTTAATTCATGAGTATAATTGGCTTCCATATGATGTGTCTAGGCCAAGAGAAATGATCTCTAACTCCTTGGATGTGTGAGGTCAAGGGAGAGGACTCAAGGCTCAAGAAAAAAGTGTGTGAATACAAGTAAGGTAGCTCTCTCCACCTTCTCTTATGCATGAATGTGTGCTTACATTGTCTTTGAATGTGTGTATATATGTTTTGAGCTATGAAAAGTATTTTAGCATGAACTTTTATTCCATAGACCATGATGATGATTTATGTATGCAAATGATGTTTTATATGCTTGTCTTGCTTTCGCTTGAGTGTGGAGAATGTAAAATCTGGTTCTTCAAAAACCAGAGAAAACATGAGAACCGTAACGTAACATACGATTTCTTTGTAAATGAACAAAACTTACTGGATACAAAAGGAAGTCTCCCTAAATGAGATAGTTATGGTCCTAAAAAATTTGAGAAGCATTCTAGACTCCTAAAAATGAGAATCTCAGGCTTAAATGGAAAAAAAAATGGAGCTAGAATGAAGAAATGTAATGACATTTTCATAATTTTGAGTAATTTTTGAAATTTACACAAGAGGACTTTTTAACTCTAAGTTTTGAGTTCTTCGGGGTTCTCAAAGGCCCTAAAAACCATGGGAAGCCCTAGGACAGTTAAATCCCCTCCAATGGACATTTTCCAATGTTGGTGTGCCTGAACTTTGACGAGTTCGTTCAAAAAGATTTTATCTCCGATTTGAGTGATTCTAAAGGTATTTTTCTTAATTGGGAACCTAAATTTTATAATAGAAAAGATGATTCTTAAAAAGGAGCTAAAATGAAGGAGAAATGAAAATGCAAAGTACAAAGAGTAAAATTAGAATTTTTGAGAAAGTCACTTTGCCCAAGCTATATATATGTGGCTGATAAATACTAAATTCTATATGTTTTTACCCACATTTATTATTGATTTTAATGATCAATTTGAGCTTAAATGGACTTATTATACAATATTTGAATTTGTGGTTAATTTTGAAAAACAATATAATTTTGAATTAATAAAGAGAATTTTTGGATTTAAAATTACTAAGATTTTATTCTCCAAAACCGTTTGATGACTAAATATTTTCAATCCTTAAAAACATTCATTAATCTTGTGCAGAATTTTTGGGCAATTGAATTAAAATGAATTAAGGATAAAGACTTGGATGATGATTCTGTATTTATTAATAATAAATTATATTTTCATATATTGGCTTGGTTTTCTTGGGCAGATGAGGCAGCTCATGTGAAGAGAAGACGCTGGAATTTTGCTGCAGAAATCAGAACGTGGAAGCTTGAGCTTGGCTGAAGAAGCAAATATAAGAAACGAGCTAAACTCGAGCAGAGCAAAATAATGTAGTGCAAAACATATTTGCTACAGTTTTTACGTGGAAAACAGAGCATGAACAAAGGAAGCCACAAACAAAAGCTCGAAGAAGATGCACATTGAGCAGAGGAGACGAGGGAGAGTAAGAGCTTGGTTCTGACGTGGGTTCTGGTTCGAATGGAAAACAAAAGCCACAAGTTTCTGGTTTAAAGAAGAAGCTTGGAAGGAGCTTGTTTTTCACGTAAAAAGCAACTACATAAAGGGAGCTGGGCTAGAGTTCAGTTGAGCACGAAGAGAAGCTACGTGGAAAGGAGTAGCTCGAGAAAAGTGAGATGAATGTGAAAGAGAAGTAGCTGGATAGAGAGGAAGCTCCAGAACGTGAACAACATGGCCTGGATACATGAAAGCTACGAGAAAAACGCATAAAGACGTGAAAAAGCTGCTGAACTACATGAGGAAGCTCAACGCTGTGCAGAATGAAAGAAGCAACGTGGCTGGAGCAGAAGGAAGGAGAAAGAGGTAGCTTGTGTGAAGAGAAACTGTATGAAAAATACGTGGAGCTGAATGAGCTTCAAAGATACGAAAAGCAGCTGCATGGGACGTGAGAAGCAAAATAAAGAAGTAGCTGTAACATGCAGAAGCATCATGTGGTATTAAGAGAATGAAATTCCAAGAAGCCTCTGTTTTTGAGTTTAAGAACAGAGCAAGAGGAGCTGAACATGCAGAAGCTGAGCAATGACATGAGAAGAGAGCTGAAGGTGAAGCCATGCTAGATAATATAATTACAAGCTGAATGAACGAAGCTGGGAACGTGATAAAAGAAGAAGTAATGCTGAGCTGAGTAGTACGTTGCTGGAGTAAAACGAGCTGAGAAACGAAGAAGCTGCAGAAACAGTAAAAAGGGACGTGGAATATAAAATAAGCAGCGGGGCCCACACCTATACACACATGCAGAAACACGTAAGGAATCACGATGAAGAAACGCTGAAGCTAACTCGTGGGAAGGAAGATTGCTGGATCGAGAAACTGAATGAGGAAGCTGCGAGTTGGAAGCTCCAGAATATGCACGAGCTGAACTTGCATGAGATGGGAGAAGAACGAGCTGAACTGGGCAGAACGTGGTTAATGCGAGATGAAGAAAGAAGCTGCATGTGAGCATGTGGAATCATTAAAACACACGTGAAGAGGAAGTAAGAAGCACGTGAATTTTAATCATTTAAAGGAGGCTTCATTCTGCACACCTCTACACTACATTCACATCTCTATATCCTAGTCCATTCAAAATTCATCCACTCACGTCTTTGAAAGTCACTCACGTCTCTATAATCTCGTAGCCCCTCATGCCTATATATATCAAGCCAATCCATCCCTTCATAAAAGCATCCACTCCACTCCTTCGTCCAACACCATTAATTCATCCATCCCATCCTCTTCTCATTCCCATTCATTCCATTCTACCATCTACATCCCATGAAGCTTTAGTTCATCTTGAGGCTAGCTAGGAGGAATCCTTGGAGAAGCTTGAATCCATGGAAGCATAATTTAGAATTTTGGCTAAGACTTTTCTATTTTTCCTACACTTTTTCTCTTTCATTTATTTTCTTAGTTAAGATGTATTTGATAAGGAATTTGTGTAATTATAATTAGTGGCTGGTTAGACACTAATTAGGAAGTAATTTTTGTTGATTAATTGATTGCATTAGACATCAATATTATATGAATTCCATGTATGCTTCGGAGGTATTCGATAAAATACATGAGTGAGCGTAATTGTTTAATTTGAGGATTCCTTAATGTTTAGTTGGTTAATTAAATATTTAGGATGATTCAGATGTTAATCAATTAGTTAATCAATTAAATTGGATGTTCATTGATCTTAGAAACAAGAATTAACAATTTAATTTGGATGTGAGGTTTCAATTCAACATTAGATCGTTAATCTCTTGAATCTTGCGTGGTTACTCAAGATAAATTGTTATGAACACATTTAGGAACTCTTAGGCCAGAATCAATTACAATTAGAATAGGATAAGGATAGTGGATACCAAGAGACGAATCCAAAGCTAGTCACAAGACCATCTTTCATTTATAATTCATCCAATTAGATAGTAATTAGGAATTTAATTCAATTTAGTTTTTGCTTAGTTTAATTAAATCAAAACCCTCTAGTTTAGGAAATTTTAGAGTCTTTTAACATTTAGAACACTCAATTAAACATTGAACGCCAATTCCGAGGGAGATGACCTAGGTTGTGCCACTAACTATATATTTTATCAGCCTAGTATTATTTTGAGGGTTATGCGACGATCCACTCAGTGGCACCTTACACTCTCCCTCATTTCACTTCAGATTTTCCAACCCTAAAGCAGAAGCAAAACCTTAGGAGAGTGGCACACCAAGGGAAGAGAAGAAGGAGGAGAAACTCAAGCTTTTAGGTATAGAAATTTGATTGTTTTTCATGCTTTCTCTCCACCAATCTCTTCTTCTCTTTTTCCCTCTTCTTCTCCATGATTTTTCTAAAGTTTTGAGGGCTGTTTTGAAGGAAGAATAGAGGGGAATTTTCGGATTTGAAGAGAAGAGCTTAGAGAAAGCAAGATTCAAGTCAAACTAACTAAGGAAACAAGGTAAAAATACATTCTATGGTAGCTATGTTGATGTTCCTTTCTTCTCCATTTTGACCTACACTGAGAACCCTAGGAAGATCAGATTTTCAAGCCCAACCAAGCATGAATCTTAGGAATTTGATGGAGAGGAACAAGAATATGCAAAGAAAACCATGAAATAGGCATTAGGATTCAAGATGCAGAACTTAGGGTTTCTAGTGCGCCTTTCAAATTTTGAACTTATGTGATGCTTCCTAATTTTAATTAAGAGTATAAATGAGTTCTTGAGATACCTAAGATGCTCCCACAAGCTTCCTCCTTCAAGAAAACTAAAAGAACTCCAAGTGGCCCAAGAATACTCATAGTCTTGGCCAAGGAGGGTTCTATGTGTGGGAGAGAGTTTTAAATTTTTCTAAGGCCATTCTTGAGTCATATTTGATGAATGAAAATGGAGGGAGGCCTTGGAAAAATTTTAGAACTCATAGAAAGTGATTTGGTGCCTTAGGTTCTATATTATGACCTAAAGAAGCAACATAGTGCTAGACCTTTTGTTTTAATGATGTGATGACTCCTAGAGGCTTAAAAGGAGTCAAGAATCATATTTGAAAGGAAAAAATGAGGCCTAGAAATCACTTGAGGGGTGTTGCTTCATTAGGTGCAATTATGGACCATAATGGAGCCTATAGAGCAATCTAGGGTTTCATTAAGTTATGTAGCCTTAGAATGTGTTTCATAAACCTAATTGGCTCCCATAAATTGTATCTAGGCCAAGAAAAACCATCTCCACTAATTTTTGGGTGTGTGGTCGAAAGAGAAGGCTTGAATTTCAAGGAAAAAGTGTGTGATTGTGTACAAGGTCTCTCCACCTTCTTTCATGCATGGATGTGTGTTTAGCTTATTTTAGAATGTGTGTATGTGTATTTTCAAGCTATGAAAGGTATGCTAGCATGCCTTTACATACCATGATTATTGATGTCATGTTGTGTTTTCAAATGAATACCATGATATTTGTATGAGTTTGCTAGAGTGTGGAGAGGCCAAGAACTTTTTCGTTTAGTGAGGATAAGCCAAGAACCCTTGAGCTTGGTTAAGACAAAGTAAAAAGTCTCCTAAAAATAAAGTAGGCTCCTAAGAGTATGGTTGAGTCCAAAGCTCATAAAGAATGGGTGAGGTAAATCCATATTCCATGAGGAGAAGTGTGAGGCCAATCCAAACACTTGGTGAGCTCTTAAATGTCTTGTATGATTTGTTCATATGCCAAGTTTGCTTTTTAAGTGTCCATGACTTCCATTTTCTCCATACATGCATTTGTAAAGCTTACTTTGCACATATTATGTATGATTGAATGGAAGATGAGCTATTGGGATTCTTTGAATCTCATCCTCTTCTTTCCAATGATCTAACATGCTAGGTGAACCAAGTGGATATACTAATGGGAGCCAACAACACTAAAGGAAGGAGATTGACAATCATAAGTATAGCTTTTACCACTTTAAGACCATGATTGTATCATATGATGTATATGATGTTGTAAATGGTCTAGGACCCTTGAGACATGTATAAATATGCTATTATGTAATGTTTAGATGTATGAATATCATGTATGACCTCTAGCATTTCCTTTGAGTATGTAATGCCAAAGTATGCAATGTGTAAGTTTAATGGAAATGTACATAAGTGTGGGTTGAATGGACAAAATGATATATATAAGGTTTGGAACCATTTGGGTAGCTCACACAAGTCTTAAATGTGCTTTTAGACTTGCCCAAAAGGTGCCACAATCAAGGGAAAGCCATTTGGCAAATTTGGTACCCCATATGGAGCTAAATTTGACCATAATAGAACCTTATATTACTTTTTAGCAAAATGAGTTAGTCTTGATCTGAAATTTGGCATGTAATTAGGTATCATTAAGAGCTTTTTAGGAAGCTAAAGATCATAATTTTTGGAGGTCTACAGAATATTTGATAATTTTTCAAAGTTGGCAATTTTCATAATTTTTGGTTTGCTGCACTATTCATTTGGTCTAAAATTAAACTCTATCACATGAGCCTCAAATGATGTCCAATTGCCATAAAAATTTATACAAAGAAACTAGATAATCACAGTGACTCGTACCAACTAGAAAAACCTCATTTGGAGGTCTAGAGAGGGAGATATGAATTTTTGAATTTTCTATCCAATGTCAGTAATTTTGCCTGACCAAAAGTATTGTTCCATTGAATTTTGAGGGCTGGGCTTGATGGACTCATCTAAAGATATTTTTTCTCTCTATTTAATATCCATAGAATTCCATATTAGTATTATTTGCATGGATTTGGTTTTTTTGGAATTAATTGGATATTTTCAAAGTTTTTTGCAGAATTCTATGACAATTTCAGAATTCAGTCGGACCTTTGGAAAATTTTGGATGTCAAACATCTTCTGTAGCAAATTTTGTGATCTAGGCATATTTTTAGTGTAAAGTAGACATCAAAAGCTTTCCATAATGACCAAGATTGCATGATTTTAAGTTTTTTAGAATTAGTTATGATTTTTCAAAGTTTGCCCAGAAAAGAGGCTAATTTTGGCCGAGGATGAACTTCCATTTTCCATGCTCCATTTCGGTTTCCATGAGTTGTGAGTATGATTTTGTGATGCAAATGAGTTGTAATGATATAATTAAATATGAGGATGTATAGTATGAGCTCACACGGTCCAAGTGACATCGATTGAAATTTTTAAGTATGACGTAACACAAATAAACCCATTATTTTCATTCCCTTTCTCATGTGCTCTCATGGAAATAATGAGGTGAAGCTTATGAATGATATGGAATGAGCTAGAATTTATGGTGTTACAAAGAAGCCAAGAACCCCCTAGCCATGGTAAGTATAAGCCAAAAACCCTAGAACTTGGTTGAGACAAAGAGTCTCCCAAGAGTGAGGTTGACTTCCAAGAATAAAGTTGAGTCAAAACCTCTTAAAAAAATGGGTGAGACAATTTCAAAATCCATAAGTGAATGGGTGAGGCTTGTAACACCATAAATTCTTAGCTCATTTCATGCTATTCCCATGCCTAAAGTCATGCCATTCACATAAAAGGCAAGATAATGGTATTAAAATAATGCATTATTTAGCATGGGCCATATGGACTCATGTATCACATTATCATATTTAATTACATAAATACAACTCATTTGCATCATCAAAGGTGGCCTACAGCTCATGGAAAGCAAAGGGAAGCATAAAATACTTATATGCATTTTTGGCCAGAATTGTCCCTATTCTGTGACAAACTTTGAAAACTCATAACTAATTCTAGAAAAATTAAAATCATGAATTCTTGGCCATTCTGGAAATCTACACATGTCTAATTTATGATAAAAATATGTCCAGACTATGAAACACCATGCAAAAGATGTTTGACATTCAGAAAGGTCTTGAGATCAGGCTGTCCACTGGTGCTGTTATAGAATTTTACAGCAAATTTTAAAAATGTCCAATTAATTCCAAAAACTCCAATCCATTCAAAGGATACCAATATGGAAATCTATAGATGTTAGCTAGAGGAGAAAAATAACTCTAGAATAGTTCAAGTACTCTTAGACCTTGAAACTCAATTAAACAATACCTGGGGTCAGTTGGGGTGCCTGATACTGGACAAAATTTTTAAAAATTTATGTCTCCCTCTCTAGACATTCAAATGGGGTTCTTCTAGTTGGCACAAGTCACTAGGGATATCTAGTTTCTCCATATAAAATTTTGTGGCAATTGGACATCATTTGAGCCTGTGTGACAAAAATCATTTTCGGACCTGAGTGAACAGTAATATAACCAGAACCAGAATTTTTGCCAACTTTGAAAATTCATCAAATATTCTTTATACCTCTAAAAATTATGTTATTTAGCTTCCCAAAAATCCCTCAACAAGCTCTAATTGCATGCCAAATCTCAGATCAAGAAGAGCTCATTTGGACAAAAAGTGATGTAGGGATCCGATATGGTTAATTTTGGTATCTTGTAATTTTGGCTCCATACAAGATACCAAAATGTCTAAATAATTTTTTTTGAAGTTTGACACCTTTTGGGTAAGTCTAAAAGCATAAATAGGACTTGTATGAACTGCCTAACTAGTCCCAAATCTCATGCATCTCAATTTGACCATTCCACTTCCATTTATACACATACTTCCATAATGAAAATTTGCCAATACATAACCAAAATGTGCATATCCATACATACAACTTTAATTCTCATTCATACATGATACATTAGTATAATTACATATATTTATGAGGTCATTGGTCATACACAACATTAGATTACAACATTTGCTACCTGTGTTACCTTAAGGAAGCAAAAATCATGCTCTTGAATGTCATACTCTCATCTTCAAGGTGGTTGGCTTTAATTACCTTGCCCACTTAGTCCATCTAACATGTTAGATCATTGGAGAGTAGGGGATGAGATTCAAAGAATCCTAATAGCTTATCTCCTATTCAATCATACAAAAAATATGTAAAACAAGTCTCATAAATGCATGTGTGGTTATGTTGACATGTGCAAACTTTCAAGAGACATTTTCATTATTTGAAAAAGTCATACATGGCATACAAAGGCTTGCCAAGGAAGTGAATTGCCCTCACCCATTTACTTGTGGATTTTGGACCTGCCTCACCTATTCTTTAAGAGGTTTTTGGACTCAACTATGCTCTTAGGAGTCAACCTTACTTTTGAGAGACTCTTTGTTTTATCTCAACTAATCTTAAGGGTTATTGGATTATCCTCACCATGTTTAAGGGTTCTTGGCGTCACCATACTCAAGTAAACTAAAGCAAGCATTATAAATATCATTTGGAAAACATAATGCATCATTATGGTACCATGGAGTAAGAGCTCATGCTAGAATATTTTTCATGGCTTAAAATATACATACACACATTCAAAGATAAGTAAAGCAAACAATCATACATGAGAGAAGGAGGAGTGAGCTACCTTGGATACAATCACACACTTTTTCTCTTGAAACAAAGCTTTCTCCTTCAGCCATACACACACAAAAGTGTGGGGGTGATTTCTCTTGGCCTAAACACAATTTATAGAAGCCAATTAGGTTCATGGAATTAATTTTAAGGCCACACAAGTTGCTTAGACACTAGTTTAATCTATAAACTACATTATGGTTCCATAATTGCACCTAATGAAGCAACACCCCTCAAATAAATTCTAGGCTTCATTCTTTTCTTTTAAATATAATCCTTGACTCCTTTTAAGCCTCTTGGAGTGATCACAGAATTAAAATAAAGAGCCTAATTATATGTTGCTTCTTTAGGTTATATTATGGAACAAAAAGCACCATCTCACTTTCTATGGTTTCTAAATTTTTTCCAAATCTTCCCCTCATATTCATTCATCATATATGACTCAAAAATGGGTTTGGAACAAATTAAAACGATCCCTAGGTACTCCAATACCCTTAGGTCATGACTATGCTTGATTTTAGGGTTCATGGACTTTGCTTTGCTTTCTTGATGGGGGAAGCACATGGGAGACTTCTAGGAATCTCAGGAGCTCATTCAAACACTTATTTAGGCATAGGAATTAAGAGATCAAACCAAATTTTGGAAGGAACACTTGAAACCCTAGAATTTGCTATCTTGAATTTCCATGGTTTTTTGTTAATTCTCTTTGCATATTCTTAATCTCCATACCTTTTTTTTTTCTAAGAATCACTCTTAGTTCTGCCTAAAAACCAAGTCTTCCTAGGGTTTCTTAAGTGGGGTGAAATGGTGGAGGAAGAGGAGCAAGGGATAGCAACTGTGGAAGAAGAAATTACCTTGTTTTTGCTTTTTCTCATTGAATCTTGTGTTCTTTGAGCTCCTCTCTTCAAATTCAAAATTTCCCTTTAATATGTCCCTTAAAACATATTTATAAACTTCATTTTAGTCAAAGGAAACAAAGAAAAATTGAGGAGAGGAGGTTTGGGTAGAAGAAAGCATGAAAAACTACCAAGAAACCATACCTTAAACCTTTGATTTCTCCTTCTTCTTCTACCCTTTGGTACACCTAAACCCTAGCTTTCTTCTCTGAATTTGGGCAAAAACAATTGTGTCTAAATGAGTAAGGAGGGGTGGCACCACCTATTTATAGGTGGGAGGAAGAAACACTTTTCAAAAATTTATATTTTGCCCTTCGTTTTTGACATTTTCATTTCTTGCTCATTTTACCTTCTTTTTGAGAACTTTCTTTTCTATTATAAAATTTAGGTTCCCAATTTAGTAAAATACTTTTGGAATCAGTCAAATCAGAGTTAAAACCTTTTTGAATTGATCCATCAAAGTTCAGGTATACTAACGTTAGAAAACATCTACCGGAGGGGATTTAACTGTCTCAGGGCTTCTTATGGTTTTCATGGCCTCTGAGAACCCTGGAGAACTCAAAATTTTTATTTAAAAAGCCCTCCTCTATGAATTCCAAAATTTGCTCAAAATTATAAAAATTCTATTATGTTTAGTGAGATTTCTGTCAAAATTTGTTTCTTCATTCTAGCTTTATTTTTCTTTCCGTTTGAGCCTAGAATTCTAATTTTTAGGAGTCTAGAATATTACTCAAAATTTTTAAGTCCTTAACGAATTCATTTCGGGAGACTTGCTTTGAAAATGCACCCATTTTCATTGTTTAATGAAAATCAGAAATTATAAGGCTAGCCCACTTGCTTGGCAAGCCTATGTATGTTATGTATGACTTACTCATATGCCAAGAATGTCTCATGAATGCTCACATGTTTCAATATGTCCATGCATGCATTTTCAAGGCTTCTATTGCATACTTTATGTGTGATTGAAAGGGAGATGAGCTATTAGGATTATTTGAATCTTATCCCCTCCTCTCCAATGCCTTAACATTCTAGGTGAATCAATTAAGTAAGGTTATAGAAGCCACCAAGACAAAGAGAAGAAGATTGACATCAAAATGCATGAATAGGCCTAGTTTTACCTCTTTTGTAGCCATACACATGGCATATGATGTAATCCCATGATGAAATTATTATGTAATCATATGAGCATTTGTAATTATCCAAATGTATGATGTGTGAATGAAATTTGATGCCAAATGTATGAGATAACATGATTTGGGGTATTGGATGGGCAAAGCTAGTATGTGTAATCTTGTGTATATCATGGGATGAATGAATGAGTTTGAGAAATATGAGTTTATGCACATTTGAGAAAATTTTAGAGAGTCATTTTGATGCATTCTCACATACTCAAGTGGTCATGGTTGCCTTAGAACTTGTACTGGTTGAAATGGACCATTTGGACCCCTTATATGACATAAAATGAACCATTTTGCACCCTAATGTCAGTCTGACCAAATGAATGAATTTGCCCATGAAGTTTGGCACACATAAAGATCTTATCTAGATCTTCTTGGGAGGACAAAGATCAAATTATTTGGAGCTCTATGAAATTAATTATGAATTTCCAAAGTTGCCATTTTTCTATTAAACTGATACAGGTACTGTTCATATGGTCAGATATTTTGACTATGTCATTTATAGGACAAATGATTTCCAATGCTTATCAAATTTTTTGAAAATAAACTAGATATGATAATCTTTCCATGACCACTAAGATCATCCCAATTGAATCTCTAAGCAAAGAGATATGAATTTTTGAAGTTGGAGATTAGTACTAGGGATGATAGCTGACCTCTAGTACTGTTCCATATGTTTTTGGTGACTATCAGCCTCTTTTATGTTTTGAAATTATTTTTATTATAAAGTAGACATCTGTAGATTTCTATAATGGTATAGTTTGCCTAATTTTTATTTTTATGGAATTAGTTATGATTTTTCAAATTTCAAGCACAGAATCTGGAAAACTAGTTTGAGGCTGCACTAGTAGATTTTGTGTAGTTGCTCCCTTTTCTCGAGGTGTGGACCATTTCTTGAGTTTTTTATGAGTTTTATTTCTGCATTTAAATATGAGAATGAGATGGATGAATCCATATAACCCACGGGATAGCAAAAGAAAAATTTTACCAGTGGCAAAATACATCTTGATTTATAATTCCCTATGCCATTATGTTGCTTCCTATAGAATTTGCATGAGATGAGGCATGGGGATTACATAAGTTGAGTCTTAGAATTATGATATTACATTTATTAGTATCAGAGCAAAGTTCTAGGCTCTCTTAGATTAAATTTGGCTTAAGGATGTAGCAATAGGGCTATATAAAGGGCTTGTATAGCTATGTAGAGCCTTGTATGAGATATTTTGGGTGTGTGAAAATAGTTCGTGGCTATGTCTATGACAAGTAAGTTGTAGAATGGTCTTGGAGTAGATAGTGAATATCGAGAATGATAAGCCTCTAGAATAGTTGGAGCAGTTTGATGGCTAGAGCTCATGAGATATGATAGCTCGCCGGGGTCAATAGTAAGCCCTAGATATGAACAATGATCTTGTTGATATGAAGAGACTTACTAGAGAGAGTATGTAAGGCCTAATTCTCCTAGTGGTCATACTCAAACCATTCCAAGATGTCTCGCATAATGTAGAGATGAGTAGTGATGTAGTACAGTGTGAGATGAGACTGCGGCTACACATTGCGGCTGCACAGGACCAGTTTAAAGGGAAAGTAAAAAAAAGAGTTATCCCCTAGTTATAACACCCAAATGTCTAGATGAATTCTAAAACCTAAAAGGTTAATTCCCTCATTCTGAAGGTTTGAGTTATAAGCTATGCTCCATAAAGCTCGGGTGGCAGCTAGTTATATATGAACGAAGTAAGAGATAGAACCCTTTAGCTTGATGACGGGTTCGGGACAATGAGGCTTGAGGTTTGTAGTAAAAGGTGAAGTTCCAATCCATGAAAAAGTAAGCCAATTAAAGGCAGTTAGTCGCGACCAATTAACTGCTTAGCCGGGGCCAATTATTCCATGAAGCAATGAGATAATTCAAAGAATTCCTCGCCGTGGCCAATTAAGAAGTTAGCCATGGCCAATACTTAGACAGGAGACTAGGGTGAACCCAAAGCTAATTAGCCACGGTGAATGATGTGCTAGCCACAACGAATGGTAGTATGAGTGCCTTATTGGTCATATTCAGGCCAACTTGAGAAATGAACTGATAAAGGATCAGTAGATCCATAGAGCATAAGAACCCTTAGTATAAATAGAGAAAAAGAGTAGTGAATGGTCACGAAAGGTTAGTAAATGACAGGATGTTAGTGTAGCCTTGAAATTACATAAGGAAAGGCTACTAGTAGTGAGAAATACAATGAGTGGCCTAAAAGGGTGTACCTCATAGGTAATACTTAGAGATGAGTATAAGTAGCCCAATGACAGAGGCTCAGAAGAAAATATGGATAGTTTAAAAAGTATTAAGTTATTGTAAGCTACAAATCTGATGAGATATGTAGCCTAGGCTAAGTATAAGTTAAAGCCTAAGAAAAATGACCAGTAGCATCATCTAGGTGAGATGTATATAAAGAGACATTAATTTGATTGAAGGATTAGTAAAAGTTCTCCCTGGATCGAGATGGAAATGTCTAGTTTCTCCTTGGAAAATTTTGTGGCCATTGGACATCATTTGTCCCATGACTAACAGAGTTTAATTTTGGACTAGAGTGAATAGTGCACTGAACTAATTTCAGAAAATTTTTCAACTTTGAAAATTTATGAAATATTCCATAGACATCCAAAAATTTTTCACTTTAGCTTTCTAAAAAGCTCTCAAGCTCTAGATGCATGCCAAATTTCATACTAAGAAGAGCTCATTTGGATAAAAATTGGCATAGCTTTTCAATATGGTCAATTTTGCTCCATATGAGATACCAAATGTGTCCAAATGGTCTCCTTTGGTATTTGGCACCTCTTGGGCAAGTTTAAAAGCATGAATATGACTTATATGAATTACCCAAGTGGTCCCAAATCTCATGCATCTTAATTTGGCCATTCTACTTCCATTAATACACTAACACATCAAGCCACCAAGAAGTCATACTTGCCATTTCTATTGATTTCATACCACATATAGTCTATACAAGAGTCATACATCATTTTACATTCATACATAAGCTTATATCTCAAAAATATATATACAAAGCTACTTTACCATTCATATGGCCACGAGGAAATAAAATTTAGACACTTTCTTGTCATAATCTCATCTTCCAAGGTGTGGGCTCTTATTATCTTATCCACTTGGTCCACCTAGCATGTTAGAACATTGGAGAGAAGGGAATGAGATTTAAAGAATCCCAATAGCTCATTTCCCTTTCAATCACACATAAAAAGATACAAAACAAGTCTTGAAAATGCATGCATGAGCACCATGGAGTGTGCAATCATTCAAGAAGCATTCTTGGCATTTGAACAAGTCATACATGGCATACATAGGCTTGCCAAGTAAGTGGATTAACCTCACCCATTCACTTGTCGATTTTGGACTTGCCTCACCCATTTCTTTAAGAGGTTTTTGACTCAACCTTACTCTTAGGAGTCAATCTCACTCTTAGAAGACTCTTTACTTTGTCTCAACCAATCTTAAGGGTTCTTGGCTCATCTTCACCATAGCTAAGGGTTCTTGGCTTCACCATACTCAAGTAAACCCAAGCATACATAATAAATATCATATAAAAGCATAATGTTTTATCATGGCACAATGGAATAAAATTTCATGCTAAAATACTTTTCATGGTTTAAAAACATACACACATTCAAAGATAAGCTAAGTATACATTCATGCATGAGAGAAGGAGGAGTGAGCTACCTTAGATGCAACCACACACTTTTCTCCTTGAATTTGCTCTCCCTTCCTCTATCTCACACACACAAAGGTGTAAGATAGTTTTCTCTTGGCCTAAACACAATTTATAGAAGCCAATTAGGTTCATGGAATTAATTCTAAGGCCACACATCTTCCTTAAATATTAACTTGGTCTATTAACCCTTTATGGTTCCAAGAATACACCTAATGAAGTAACACCCAT
Organism: Erythrophleum ivorense; assembly: GCA_026724425.1. Lineage (NCBI taxonomy): Eukaryota > Viridiplantae > Streptophyta > Magnoliopsida > Fabales > Fabaceae > Erythrophleum > Erythrophleum ivorense. Next base: position 5,234,966 of record JAIUCV010000030.1, read on the forward strand.
CAAATAAATTATAGGCTCTATTCTTTCCTTTCATATATGATTCTTGACTCCTTTTAAGCCTCTTGGAGACATCACATAATTAAAATAAAGAGCCTAACTATATGTTGCTTCTTTAGGTCATATTATGGAACATAAGACACCAATTCATTCTCTAAGCCTCCTAAATTTTTTCCAAGACTTTCCCTCATTTTCATTCATCATATATGACTCAAAAATGGGTTTGAAAAATTTTAAAACTCTCCCTAGGTATGCTAACCCTTCTAGGCCGAGACTAGGTTCTGGTTTGGCTTCTATGAACTTTGCTTTATTTTCTTGATGGAGGAAGCACATGAGGAGACTTTTAGGAATCTTAAGAGTTCATTTAAACACTTATTTAGGCCTAAGAATCATTGTATAAAATCAAATTTTGCAAGGAACACTTGAAACCCTAGATCTGCTATCTTGAAATTCCGTGGCTATTTGTTAATTCTCTTTGCATATTCTTATTTTCCACACTCTTTTTCCTAAGATTCACCCTTGGACCTTCCTAAAATCCAAGCCCTCTTATTGCTTCTTAAGTGGGGCAAAACATGGAGAGAAGAGGAGCAAGGGTTCACTATCATGGAAAGAGAAATTACCTTGTTTTTCCTTATTTTCTTGCTTTAATCTTTCCTTCTTTGGCCTCTTTTCTTCAAATTCAAATTTTTCCCTTTGTTCCTCCCTTAAAAAAAATTCATATACTTTAATATAATCAAGGAAAAGAAAGGGAAATGGAGGTGAAGAGGTTTGCAAAAGAAAGAGCATGAAAAACTACCAAAAATCCAAACATTTGGCCTTTGATTTCTCCTTCTCTTCCTTTTACTCTTGTGCACCTCTCTCCTTAGGGTTTTTCTCTGGTTTAGGGCAGAAGCATATGTGGCTAAGTGAGTGGAGGAGTGGGGCGCCCTATATATCTAGGTGGGGGGAAGAAAGACTTTTCAAAAATTCTCGTTTTGCTATTCGTTCTTGGCATTTTCGTTTCTAATTTGTTTTAGCTCTTTTTTGAGAATCTTCTTTTCCATTATAAAATTTAGGTTTCCAATTTAGTAAAATACCTTTGGAATTACTCAAGTCGGAGCTAAAACCTTCCCGAACGAATCCATCAAAGTTCAGGTACATTGATGTTGGAAAACGTCCACCAAAGGGGTTTTAACTGTCCTAGGGCTTTCCATGGTCTTCAAGGGCTCTGAGAACCTTGAAGAACTTAAAATTTTCATTAAAAAAATCCTCCTATGTGAATTCCAAAATTTGCTCAAAATTACAAAAATGCCATTACATTTCATAAGTCTTTCTTTAAATTTTATTTTTTCATTCTAGCTCCATTTTTCTTTTCGTCTGAGCCTGAGATTCTTATTTTTAGGAGTCTAGAATGCTACTTAAATTTTTTAGAATCTTAATTAATTCATTTCAGGGGACTTGCTTTAAAAATGCATCAGTTTCAGTTGTTTAACAAAAACTGATATGTTACAAGGGCAGTGTGAGTTAAGAGAAATTGAAATTAAAATGATATGGTTAATGAAAGGAGACCTAGGAGTAAAATGCATTGAGGCAAATTAAGACTTGAATATTAAATAGAGCATCTAGAAATAAGGTTGGGAAACTAAGGATGGCCTGAAATTAGAGCTGAAATGGCTAAATGGAATAAATCAAAATGTAGTGGTAAAACTATAATTTTGGGTAAATTTTAAAAAAATTCAAGGAGCAAGTTCTAAATGGTAAAATTAATTTCACTGAAAAACCCAAGTCAACTCAATTTTACCATTTAGAACTTCCTCCTTTAAGTTTCTTAAAATTTGCCTGAAATTATGGTTTTGCCTTGTTTCAATTTATTCCGTTTAACCATTTTGGCTTCGATTTTAGGCCAACCTCATTTCTAGATGCTTTATTTAGCATTCTAGCCTTAATTTGCCTTAATTTATTTTACTCCAGGGTCTTTTTTCATTAATCATATGGTTCTAATTTTGGTTTCTCTTAACTCACACTTGCCTTCTCTAGGCCCGTGACCCTATCTAAATAATTTATTCCACTTTTTATAAACTATTTTGAATTACTAAATTATAGGATCTTGCATTTACCATTCTAACAGTTTCTATGATTTTTTTGGGCCTTTGAAAATCCTATTGAACTCAATTTTACCATTTAGAATTTCATCCCTTTAGTTTATTAAAATTTTCTCAAAATTACAATTTTGTCATTATGTTATGATTTATTCTGTTTAGCTGTTTCAACTCCAATTTCGGCCATCCTTGGTTTCCCAATTTCATTTTTAAATGCTCTACTTAGCATTCTAGTCATAATTTGTCTCAATTAACTTTACTCTGGGGTCTTTTTTTATTTACCACATGGTTTTAATTTCAGTTTCTCTTAACTCAGTTGCTGCTCTCTAAGCCCGTAACCGCCAATTAAATAATTTATTCCACTATTTAGGAACTATTTTGAATTACTAAATCATGGGATATTATAGTCAATATTTTCAAAATTGTTACAAAAGTCATCTTTCCCCTTTTATAAACACTCCAACTAGCTCTATCAACTAAGTACCGACTTATACAACCTCAAAACAAAACCAACCAAAGATAGAGAAAAGATGGAAGAAATGGAAGGAAGAAAAGTTCTTATAGGTAAGTTTAATAAAAATTTCTCTAGTCCTTCTTCTCTTTCTTTTAATGGTTTTAGTTTATTAAAAGATGGAATTTTATGGTTGAACTTATGGAGGAAGAAGCTCCTTTAAGGAAATCAATTATACCAAAATATTTTCCAGTAAGAGCTTTTTCAAATGATGTATGGATTATGCTAGAAAGCTTATGTTTCCTTTGAATTCTTTTCCTCCCTATGTTTAGCCAAATGAGAGAGATCCTAGAGGGAGTTGATGTTGGGTTGAACTTGATAGGAATTGGAGTTTTGAAGCATGGAGATTAAGATGGTGCCAAAGGAATCAATTAAGAAGCTTTAAAATGACCTAGGGTTTCACTTGCACCTTAGATGTTTTGGAACCTTAGGAAGACATTTCAAGTCATGTAAGACCATATTCAAAGTAGAAAAGAAGCCAAGGAACCTCCATATGCATCAAATTCCCAAGAGAAATCACAAAACTCCCAAAGCCCTCCATTATGGTGTAGGTTTAGCCACAATGAAGAGAAGGTAGCTAGGAATAGTTTTCAATGATTCTAATATTATAAGTGGTCTATATATGAATTATAGGCACTAATGGAACCATAAGAATGGATTTAAAAGCCTTATTTTGAAAAGTGAAATTTTATAGTTCAATTAGGCCTAAAGATTAACTTGGTGTTAGGTTCCTTAAATCAAGCATATGATGGCTCTAATGAATCCTATTAGACTTATATAGCTCATATTAAATGAGATTTTAGAGCCAAGAAGTTGAATTATAAAGGTTGCTTCATGAGGTGTTTAAGTTGGCCATATGTGCACCTAAAACCCTAATTGACATGTATAATGCTAATGTGAGTGTAAGCAAGGTTCCACTACTGATTTTGTGTTTCATTTGATGTACCTAGGCCAAACAAGTGAATTTAAATTCAAGAGTGGGTGTAGAGCCATGGAACAAGGAAAGAGAAACTAAGGGGAACTAATTAAAATATTTTGTCAAGGTAGCTTTTCCTTCATTTTGTATATGTATACTTGATTTGCTATTGTTTTGGATTGTTTGTATGTGTTTGTTGTAAACTATTTATGTATGTTGTTGATGCTTAGTGATCATATACTATTACATGGAATTCATATGCATTTGAGATTGGATTGGCTCTTGAACGATTGAGATTATGCCAAAAGCCCCTTGAAAATGGATGAAAAAGTCTTTAAATATAGGTGAGGTTAGGCCAAAAGTCCCAATTATGGGTAAGGCTAAGTCAATACTCCCTAGAAGTGGGTGAGGGTAAATTAAAAGTCCTAGATATTAGGTAAGGCTAGAATAAAAGTCCTTAAAACATGAAAGTGTTCTTGATAGAGTCATGTGATTCCTAAAGCATAAATATAGCTTAACTATAGTTATATGACATGTATACTTGCATCTTTGATCTTGAGTGAGCCATATATGTATGCTTGAATGTTGGATTAGCTATTAAAATTATTTGAATTTCACCTTTATCTCTGCTAACTATGGCTAGGTGACTCTTAAGGGAGAAAGAATGATGAGCAAAAGGCCTAAGAAGAGCCACTTTGACAATAGAATTTGATTTAAGGTATGTTCTTGAATATATACGTATATACTCTTGTATTTTAATATATGAAAGTGTAAATATGTTTGAAAGCACAAGATTATGCTAAAGAGATTATTTGAGACTTATAATACTTGATATAATATAATTTGGTATTTTGAGTTCCTATATGTACATGTGTAATTTTGCATGTACAATGGTGATTTTTAGTTCTATGATAAATTTGACAAGATGGATTAGTTTTATATGTTGTGATTATGGATTGAAACTTGCCCAAAATGATAAATGGCACTTTAGAGCTTATTTGGTACCTATTGAAACCAATACTTGGACTATTTGAGTTATAATATGCACATTTACCCTTGATAGGCCAAAGGAGTGAGTTTAAGGTTGAGATTTGGTAGGCTATTAGGGGACATTAAGAGTTTTCTATAAAGCCAAAGATCATAATTGTTAGAACTTTATAGAATATTTTATAAATTTTTGAATTGGGTTAGAGAAACTAGAATTAGTTACTGTTCACTCTGCTATTGTCTTGGTTTTTATGACTTTTGAGGGACCAATTAGATACAATTTGTCTTAAAATCTTTTACACTTATGTAAATTGGAGTTAGATAATGAAAGTTATGAATTTTAAAATTTGACTCATAATATATCCCAAGAGGCCAAATTAAGAAATATAAGTCCTTTATGCATTTGCGTCTTGGATGATGAATCTTTTAGGCTAAAATAAATGTGTCTATGGGGTTTATGAGTTCAAATAGCAAACCTTAGAGACTCATTTGACATAGAAATAGAATAAAAACTGCCACCAAAAGCCTTGTTACAATTGTATTTTTATGACTTTAAGGATAAATAGTATGAAAAGGACTATATATATATATATATTAAGTCACTCTACTATAGGGCTAAGATCACATGTTGTTAATGTAACACCTTCATTCTATGGCTCATCTCATGCCTTTGAATAGCATAATTATCATGAAACATACACATAATTCTCATAGAAGAGGCATGAAGATTTGGACTTTTATTTGTAAGTCATCCTATCGAAAAACCCATTCGGTGTCACGTGGACCGAGTGAGCTCATTCTATGCATCCTCATATTTAATTACACAATTACAACTCATTTCAATCACAAAAACTAGCTCACAACTCATGGAAACCGAAGGAAGACATGAGGCATGCATATTTCTCCTTGGCCAGCCTTGGCCCCATTTCTGGGCTGACTTGGAAAATTCATAAGTAAATCTAAAAAAATTGAAAACATGCACTCTTGGTCATTCTGGAAATCTTAGACTGTATACTTCATGGTAAAAATATATACAAGTCATAAAATCCCACGCATAACGCGTTTGACACGCGAAACCATTTGGAGGTCGGAGGGGGTTCTGATACTGTCACAGTTTACTGATATGAACTTTAAAAATGTCTAACTAATTCCAAAAAAATCCAATGTATTCAAATAATATCACTATGGAAAGATGTCGATGTTAAATAGAGAGGACAAATATCTCCAGATCAGTTCAGCAAGCCAAACTCCCGGAAATCGATGGAACAGTACCTTGGGTCTGGCAAGGTGACTGATGTTGGGCTGGAACTTCGAAATTGCATATCTTCCTCTATAGACCTCAAAATGAGGTGCTTCCAGTTCCTACAAGTCACTGTAACTGTCTAGTTTCTTCCTATAAAATTTCATAGCCATTGGACTACGTTTGCCCCTCGGATGACACAAATTCCCAACTGACCAAATGAACAGTGCATGTGAAAATCCGAATTTCTGATACCAACTTTGAAAAATCATAGAAAATTCTACAGACCTCCGAAGGACTTGATCTTTAACTTCCCAAAAATCTCTAGACAAGATCTAGTCACATGCCAAATTTTAAGGCAAGAAGAAGTCATTTAGTCCGACTTGGACATCATGGGCAAATTGACCACTTTCTTGTATTAAATGAGGCTTCAAGGGTTCAAATTTGCCTCTCCTACCTCTAAGACTCTATGAGCACGTGGGAATGCATCAATCTAGGCTATCAAACATGGCTCAAGTGTCTAACAACCCAGATTTGCAAGACTCACTCTCCCACACCAACATATACATCCATGTGCATAAGGCTAAGATTTTACCATTCATGCCAAAACTTACTATATCATTCACTATAAGTTCAATTCTCATACATATACATGATAAATGTAATAACCCAGAAAAAGAAAAGAGAAAAAGAAGTGAGAAAAAGGAAGGGAAAGAGAAGCTGGAAAATTTTCGAAGAGCTGAGAATTTTCTAAGTCTTCTCGCCATAGCGAGATATGGAATCGCCATAGCGAGAATGCCTTTTCGCCGTAGCGAGTATGTCCCTAGCTATAGTGAGTGCGGCATTCCATATAGAAACCAGTAAGTTGCTCGCCGTAGCGAAATTGTTCCTAGCTATAGCGAGTATGGCATTCCATATAGAGACCAGGGAGTTGCTCGCTGTAGCGACGCCATAGCGAAGGCAGAGGTCTGGAACAGACACGATCTCGCCATAGCGACGCCATAGCGAAGGTCGAGAATAGACACGATCTCGCCGTAGCGATGCCATAGCGAAGACAAAAGTCTGGAACAGACACGAGCTCGCCGTAGCGAGGTCACTAACTCGCTGTAGCGAGAGCGGTCCAGAAAAGCGAGGAAAAGAGAAATTGACTTTTAAAAGCTTCCAAATCTCCTCTTTCTTCTTCTAACCGACTCTAACTCGTCTTAGGAGAGAGCAAAGGGCGGAGGAGAGAGAGAGAAGCTGAAGAGAAGAGGGAAGCACAAGAAAGGTATGAATTCTCATGGTTTCCTCTTCATATGTGGCCCTCTCCCTTTTTCCCTCCTTTTCACGGTTTAGATGTTAGGAATGGTTAGGTTTGAGTCTGGTTTAGAGGAGAGAGAGTGGGAAACCATTCTTGAGAGAGATTAGAAGTAGATAGTCTTCTCTTCTTGCTTTTCCCCTTTCTTATGAGTTGAGAAAGAGAGGGATAGTTCATGGACCCTAGAGTGAGGAAGAAACCTAGAGTGAGAAGCTCAGTAGAGCTGCTTAGAAGTGATCCCTAGCTTAAGAATTGAGTAGTAAAGTATTAATTCCATACTTTTGTGTGGTTAGGCTCAAGAGGAACTCTCCCATCTAGAAGTTGTTGTGAAAACCAACAAGGGAGGAGTCAAGTGTCAGAGCAAATTGAGAATAGCTAGCAAAGGTAGTTCTCTCCGCTTTCTCTCATGCATAATTGTGTGTTTACATTGTCTTGCTTGTGTGTATGAATGATATGAGCTATGAGAAGTGTGTTAGCATGATTATGTGATATGATTGAGATGATGTTTTAAATGATTGTTTGGTTTGCTTGAGGAAATGGAAAAGCCAATAACCCTGAAGCCAAGGTGAGGATGAGCCGAAGCCCTAAGTTGGTTGAGCCATGTCTCCCAAAAGTGAGGTTGACTCCCAAAGAGTAAGGGTGAGTCTAAGTACCTCTAAAAGTATGGGAAGGCAAATCCAAAAGCCATAAGGGAAGGGGCGAGGCCGATCCAAGTACTCAGCGAACTCATGAATGTTATCCATGGCCATTTCACATGTTTAAACGTTTCTATCATGTTTTACATGCTAACATACCATACATGCTTAATGAGACTTGTTGCATGCAATATATGTATGTTTGAATGAGAGTTGAACTACTGAGATTCTCCGAATCTCACCCTCCCTCTCCACCATCCAACCATGTCAGGTGGCCCAAGTGAGATAAAAGATGGGAACAACCACCAACAAGCATGAGGCTAGGGATAGAGATGAAGAAAAGTGTATAGTTTTGTACTACATTGTATATGTAACTTGTATATGAGATGTAAATGATGTATATGATGTAGCATGTACAAATAGTGTAAGACAATATATGTATTAATGATGAATGTATGAGAATGAGCTTTATGACGAATGAAATAGCATGGTTGAATGAGAAAGAGCCAATGGTAGCTTAGTAGATAAGGGTGCATAAGTGGGCATGGGATAGTGAGTTTCCCCAATCTAAGTTATTAGACACTTGAGGCATGATTGATAGCTCCTATAGATGCTTTCTCATGTGCTCAAAGAGTCATAGAAGTAGAAAACTTAAGATTGGACCCCATTAGCCACACTTTTGGCCAAGAAAAGGCCATTTTGCACATGATGTCATAGAATAGCCATAGGACCTCTTCTAGCCATGAAATTTGACATGGAACTAGAGTATGTTTAGAGCTTTCTGGGAAGCTAGAGTTCATGTCATTTAGAGGTCTATAGCATTTTCTATGAGCATTCAAAGTTGACATCAGAAATTCGGATTTTTGAAATTTACTGTTCATTTGGTCAGTTTTGAAATCATGTCATCCGAGGGGCAAACGTAGTCCAATGGCTACGAAATTTTATACACAGAAACTAGATGGTCACAGTGACTTGTAGGAACTGGAAGCACCTCATTTAGAGGTCCAGAGAGGAAGTTATGCAATTTCGAAGTTCCTGCCCAGAATCAGACACCCAACCAGACCCGAGGTACTGTTTCATTGGTTTCCGGGAAATTGGCTAGGTGGACTGATCTGCAGATATTTTTCTACTCTAGCTAACATCCACATATTTCCATAGAGATAGAGTTTATGAGCATTGGATTTTTGTGGAATTAGTTAGACATTTTCAAAGTCCATATCAGTAAACTGTGACAGCAAAGAGGCCCCTCTGACCAGTGAACTATTTCGATGTCAAACGCAGAATGAGTGAGAGATTGAGACTTCTAAGTATTTTTAGGATGAAGTAGACGTCTTAAACTTTCTAGAATGATCCAGATCATGCAGATACGATTTTTCTGCATTTAGTTATGAATTTTCAAAGTTAGCCCAGAGATGAAGCAAAATCTGCCCATAGCGAAAATGCATGTCTCCAATCCCTTTTTGCTTTCCATGAGCTTAAAGCATATGTTTGGGATTGCAATAAGTCTCAATAGGGTAATTGAGCATGAGGATGACTAGAGAGAGCTCAACCGGTCCATATTACTTCTAAGTGGAGCTCTACCCACACATAGTGCCATAGAGAAAGTAAGCATAAGGTAAAGAAAGTGTCTCCCTTATGAGTTCCGCACCGCCCATACGGGCTAAAGGGCACGTTGGGTATGAGCTAGAGGTTAAGGTGTCACAATAAATACATTGAGTTCATCTATTTACAAATATTCATATGTGCTACATCATGTACATCGTATCATTAGATTACATCTCTTGACTTAACTACAAAATAGTGACAAAATGGCTCTTTATAGTGTCTTCACCAAAATCTTTTGCTTCAAGCTTGGTGGCTTCCATCTTTTGCCTCACTTGGTCCACCTAGCATGTTGGGATGGTAGAGAGGGAGAGTGAGATTCAAAGAATCTCAATAGCTCATCTCTCATTCAATCATACACAAAGCATGCAAACAAGCCTCACAATGTATGCATGGACATATTAGCATGTGAAATCATAAGCAAAGCATTTTCAACATTTGAGTAGGCCATGCATAAGAAAAGCATCTTCAACATGTGAGTAGGCCATACATAACATATAAAAGCTTGCCAAGTAAATGGATTAGCCTCACCCACTCACTTGTGGATTTTGGACTTGCCTCGCCCATTCTCTAAGAGGTTCTTAGACTCAACCCTTACTCTTTGGGAGTCAACTTCACTTTTGGGAGACTCTTTACTTTGTCTCAACCAACTTGAGGGTTTTTGGCTCATCCTCACCATGGCTAGAGGGTTATTGGCTTTTCCACACTCAAGTAAACTCAAGAAACCATATAAAATATCATTGAAATACATGAGGCATCATCATGCTAGCATACTTTTCATGGTTCAAAACATACATACACACAAGCAAGACAATGTAAGCATACATCTTATGCATGAAAGAAGGTGGAGAGAGCTACCTTATTGAATAATCTTAAACTTTCCCTTTCAATTTGTCTCCTTCCTTGTTGCTTTCACAATTACCACTAGATGGGAGTGCTTCTCTTGAGCCTAGACATACAAGAACATAGAATTACCCTCTTAACACTTTATTCATAAGCTAGGGATTTCTTTTAATAAACCCCTACCAAGCATATAAGAGCTAGGGTTCTTTCTCTCACTAGAACTTCACCCATTCTTCTCTTTTCTTGCATTTCTCAACTCATCACACTCTCTTTTAAAGGTTTTTTGCTCCCTTTAGGTCAGAACCAAAACCTTCCCACTCCTCAACCCATGAAAAGGGGGCTTAGAAGGAGAGGAATAAATCAAAAAGAAGAAGCATGAAAAGCTTTGAAGGTTCTTACCTTTCTTTCTTAGCTTCCCTTCCTTCTCTCTTAGTTCCTCATTGTTTCTCTCCCTCTCAAGCTTTCTTTTCTGTGCTTGGACGAAGGTTAAGGCGGTTTAAAGAGAAAGGATGAGTTGGAGCTTTTTAAAATGTCCAATTCTCTTTTTTTACGCTTTTCCGGACTAACCCTCGCTATAGCGAGCCATAACCCTCGCTACGGCGAGCTCGTGTTAGTCCCAAACCCCTGTTTTCGCTATGGTGCGCTACAGCGAGCTATGCCCTGGTTTTTGTATGGGATGCCCACACTCGCTATAACTAGAAGCATTTTCACTATAGCGAGAAGGCACTCTCGTTATAGCTAGACCATCTCTCGCTATAGCGAACAGGTACATTCGCTATAGCTAGGCTGTAGCTAGCAGACTTAGAAAATTTTCAGCCCCTCGAAAATTTTCAGCTTTTTCTCTTCTTTTCTTCTCCTTTTTTTTCTAGTTGTTACAGTTAACAAGGTTGAAGATCTTGTCAATAAGGTCTTGGATTTAGTAAAGAAAAATCTAGGACTTTGTCAACAAGGTCTATAACCTTATAACAAGATGTTTCTTAATTGAAAAACTTAGAAAGGTCAAGATCTTGTTAACTTAACCAACACCTTTTCAATAAGGTCTCAGTCATAGTATGTTATGATATTTGTTGGTATTAGAGTAAAGGTTCAGTCAACCTAGTATTATGTTTGAATCTTGGAATGTTTAAATGGGTTATGTATGTGGTGTGATTGTCAAGAAATAGTTAGAACTATTTAATTGTGTTATAGTACATATGTAAACGTATTAAGGTTGTGGTTCTTTTCAAACACAATGGTGAATACTAGAAGGGACAAACTAGCTAGGGCTAAGCCTAAAGATGTTATGTAGACTATTATGAATCATTTGGATTAGCAACAAGTTATGATAGAACAGCATGGGCAAATTGTGTAGCACTAATAGGAAATGATATTGTAGCTATAAAATGGCCTAGCTAGGGGAGATGTTGGTAGAACAAATGTCTTAGAACAATAACAACCAGCTCTTGACAACCCACCTGCACCCCTTCAAGATCAAGTATAGGCCCAACTGACTAATCAATAGCTACTTAATCAATTTAGAAAGAACTATCCATCCTCGTTTGATAGAGAGTTAAATGTAAAGAGGATAGAGGCGTGGATAATGTAGGTGGAAAATATTTTTAAAGTAATAGGTTGTACCTTTGAGCAGAAGGTGATGTTAGCCACTTTCATGCTAGAGAAGGAGGTTGGCCATTGGTGGCATAGTACAAAAGCAATTATGTAGACTAGAAACACCCCAATTAACTAGGAAAAATTCTTAGTTGAATTATATGAAAAGTATTTCCCCATTGTGATTTGAGATTTAAAATAGATGGAATTTATAATTTTGAAGCAATTTGAGGAAATGTTTGTGGATCAGTACGTAGCTAAGTTCATTGAGTTGTCTTGATACTCCTTGTACCTACTTAAATGTAATGATGAAAAGTTGAGGTGTGAATGATTTGAGAAAGTCTAAAACCCTTCATTAAAGATAGGGTAACTCTATAGAAAGTTAGAACTTTTAATGCTTTCCTAGAGGTTAGCAGTATGATTGAAAATAACTTGTGAAAAATTATGCTAGTAGTAACTGGGGCTACTAAAAAAGAGACCCAGAATTAAAAAGACCAAGATAAATGGATAGTGCAAGTATAGCTATAAGCAATAAGCAGAAAAGCAAGATACCTTCGAATAAGAAGGCATAAAAAAGGAAGAAATTCTAGCCTAGCATAGGACAGCCATCCCAGGTGACTTGTTCCATATGTGGGAAGCCTAGACACAGCTTGAAACTATTCTTATATGGAGATGGCACCTCTATTTAAACCACAGACTTAGGGTAGAGTATTCATACTCACTCAACAAGAGGCTACTATGTCTCCTAAGTTGATCAAAGGTACGATCATAGTAAATGGTTCTCTTGTGATTGCTATATTTGATTCAAGTACTTTCCACATTTATTTAAATGTCACTATACAGTTCAACCATTGTTTTACTACTATTAATTTGATTTACATGCCTTTCCACAACATTGATTTGATTATTGTAATACCATATTAAGATAGCACTTAATTTAGGTCACAAAGTGACTAAATCATCCATTTTCATAAATTCAATTAGCAACGAAGTTCACCGACATTAAATGTCAAGTTAATTCATTTTTAGTTAGATGAACCATTTCCACTTACCAGCTTCATCTTCCATTCTTAATACACTTTTTCATATAGAAACATCATAAAAAGAAGCATGGAATTCAGATATAAGGTCAAGCATTACATACTAGCAAATCCATAAGCTTCCATGTAATTCCATATTATGTCCAAAATTTCAAAAAGTTCACATCTAGAGCTAGTGGGTTCCAAATCATGCAAAATGAGACTCTATGGAAAGCTTAGAATATGAACTAATTGCTATGAAAATTTTAGATAAAAACAATATCATTTGGTACAAAAATTCTAATGGAATAGTAGCTCTATTAGCATTTCATCCAAACATAAACTTGGAGCTTTAAAAATTATATCTCATGCTACAGAGCTCTAAATTGAGTGATCTTAATGGATATGGAAAGCTTATGATGCCAAATACATGCTTGTAAAATTTCATGGGCATTGGACTTTATTTGTCCCCTTAAATACACCGAAAGCTAGACTAACCAAATAAATAGTGCACATGTAGTTTCTGTATAATTCAGCCAACTTTAAAAAATCATAATAAATTTTACAAAGCTTCAAAAAGTGTGTTCTTTGGCTCTATAAAAATCTCTAAATGAGATCTATGTGCCTGCCAAAGTTTGTCCATTTGGTCTAGTTTTTATTCAGGGGCAAAATATGGCTCATTTTAGCACTGATATGGTTCCAAATGGTCCATAATGGCTTCTACTTGTGCAAGGGACTATTTGGGCATGTCAAAAACTTCAAATACATCATATAGGGGCATCATAACAAATCTAAATCATCATGGAACTCAAAACCACTCTCTCACTTGGCTTTATACACCTTCATGCCATGGCTCATGCACGTCAAAAACTTATAATTTCATAAATTTAGTTTCAGATATGGTACATACAATACATTCTCATAATTTTATACATGAGTGAGGGTTTATGTCACACCATACTCTATTTGACTCTATATTCCCATATTCAAGGTACTTTCATGTGTAAGCAAAGGAAAACCAAGAAAAGGGCCATTTCTTTGAATTATGTTGGGGTTAAAAATTCATATTTTGATCCGTGCACCCCGAAAACTTACCAACAGCATTCTTTAATTATTTTCCATCCATAAAAATCCCAAAACTTTGCACAAACCATGGACCAAGAGCTAAAAATCACAAATATTCACGTTTTTCCTTGGATCAGAATTTCAATTTTCTGCTAGTAACTTTGGAAAATCATAACTGAATTTAGAAAAATTGAAATCAAGCAACCGATAGCTTTCTGGAAAGCTCTAGATGTTAAATTTATATAAAAATAAGTCCAAATCAGGAAAATCTCATCTAGACCACATTTGATAATAGAAAAGACACAAAAGTCAGACTGTCTAGTATTACTGATATAGCTTACTGATATAAATTTTGAAAATACATAATTAATTCCACAAGAATCCAATCCATGCAAAATCTACCAATTTGGAAATCCATAGATGTTATCTAGAGGGAAAAAATAGCTTTAGATTAATCCAAGAGCATCTAGATCCAAAAAATTGATGGAACAATATTGAGGGTTTGGCTATGCACCTGGAACAGAACAAAAACTTCAAAAATTTATATATCTCTCTCTAGACATCCAAATAAGGTGCTTCTAGTTGTCACAGGTCACTGGGAAGGTATAGTTTCTTTTTATTAAATTTCACAGCAATTAGATAGAGATAAATTTTTAGACTATATGAATTGCACCAGAGCCAAGACCAGAAAAATTATAATTTCAAAAATTCACCAAAAATTATGTAAACCTCAAAATATTACCTACTTTAGCTTCCCAAAAAGCTTTCAACAAGGTCTAGATGCATGCCAAATTTTAAACCAAAAAAAGCTCATTTGGATCACTTGTGCCATAGCTCGCCATTATGGACAATTTTGCATCACATAAGGTATCAACAAGGTCCATATGGTTCTCTTTGGTGCTTAACACCTCTTGGGCAAGTTTGAAAGCATGAATACAACTTATATGAGTTGCCCAAATGGTCTCAAACCTCATACATCTCATTGTGGTCATTCCACATCTAAGAATACACTAATACATACATGTCATCAAGAGTTAAGTTTTCTCATTTGCATTACTTTTGCACTACATATGGATTATACATCATTCATATATAATATTACATTTGTTCAATGATTTACAACTAAAAAATAATATGTAAAAGTTCACTTTGGCATTCATTTGCAAATACAACTACATAATGGACAAATTGTAGCTTCTCAAGACCTTTGGCTTGTATTTCTTATTTCATGAGTGCCACCTAGACATATTAAGATGGAGAAAGGAAGGGAAGTGAGATTCATGGAATCCTAATAGCTCATACACCCATTGTGACAACCCTATCTTCTTATCATTGTAATTATAGTTAAATACAAGATTATTAATTAATGATCAAGGTTTGAGGTCATTATATTTTACCACATTACGAAAATGTGAGGGAATTTGAACCTTGATGTTAGGGTCATCACCATACCACCACAACAAAACAAAATTTGTATAAAAGAAATCCTACTATAATAAGGGGTTTATGATTCAACCGTCCATCAGTTTTAATACCCAATAACCTCCCACAAGTGTTCTCACATCATCTCCTACCATTACCGTTGAAGAAATTGGGGTTTCTAGGTTCAAAAGAGTAGGATAGGGACTTACACCACGGCCTAAACCTTCCCCGCCATGGCCAAGTTACTCTCTGGAATCACTGGATAAATTTAACAAATCTCGCCGCGGCCAACCTATGTGGCGCCACGGCGGAACGCCTCCTGGAACTACTACTCTCAACTCCCAGGGTTCTCGCCTCAGTGCAATATATTCGCGCCACGGCGAGTTTTACTTCTGTCTAACCCTTATTTAATTTTATCGACTCGTGCCACGACAGGGCATAATGCGCCGAGGCGAGTTTTAGTTCTGTTACCCTACTGGGCTATTTTTTTCACTTCGCGCCGGGGCGCCTTTCGACTCTGTCTCTCATTTGGTCATGGCGGGACTCCCTCCTGTGACCATATTACCTAAATTTTGCCCTTTACACTCCAAATCTCATCTTAGAAACACCCTAGGTCCACCTTCCCTTGTTTTATATGATCCTAATGGTGTTTATCTACCCTATTTACTCATCAATCCATCCATTACCATTGCAAAACTTAAATGCTACTTCCTACTTGTCCCACTAGTTCATATCAGCAAATTCAAGAATATATGACAGCAAGATCACATGCATTAGCAACAATTTACATCCCATGCAAATTCTATAGAGATTTCATTCAACAATAGCTTACCTCCAAGGCATCATATAACTACAATTCCCATATGGTAATCCATAACACAATTTCAACAAAACCAGATATATGATACTATAAGTTCATACATTAATATTCCACTACAATGAGACTTAAATCCTTAATAGTTACATTTCAATCAAACAAAATATGAACGCCTACACTTGGCAACATGATTACATGATGATGCTATGTAAACTAATAACAAAATTGCATCACTACAAAATGAGCCTGCCTAAATGTAGCCTTCTCCCATATGTTGGAGCTCATGGATTTTCATCCACTTGCTTCCCCTTATCCTTACCCGAAGAACTTTCACCTGAAATGTTAATCCCATGAAATGGGGTGAGATATGAATCTCAGTAACCAAGGAAATTCCATCATATATCCAGTTTAATTAGCATATATGCATGGATCAAAATCAACAGCAGAATCATATCCATCATAACGGCAAATTAAACAATTAGGCTATCATAATTACTATCCCATACTAGCAATCATATTATCACATGTTAAAGGCCATTAACACCGAGAGAGGCTCATCCACGGCACCTACTCCCCATTGAGCATAACCAGGGCTTAGTGCATCTAGGGTTTGATCATAACCCAGTGCTCGACCGAAGCACATGCACGGGTGGCAACCACACCACAGCTCCACCATGGACTCGCAAGGTCCAATCACAATTAAACAGATAGCCAATCAATTCATTCAACATTTTCAATCAATCATATACCGCAACATATGAAATTAAATCAAATATATACATGGAATTGATATAAACCTGGTTACCTCACTTATAGACACTTGCAACAGTCACCAATGGTGCAGAAATCCTCCTATAACCATAGCATCATAGAATTACTACTCTAATTCATTATTAACAGTTACAATCAATATCCAAAGAATTTAAGATGCTAAGGACTACCTAAGAATCACTTACTCAGCCATTATAAGTCCCAAATTCGGATTAAAATGTCCTTCACCAGAAAACTCAATATTCCACCCAAAATCCTAAGTAAATTCGTACATAATTAATACCCATTTTATAAATTAGCTATGGGGGTCTCAAATTAACAAATGAAGCATCAAAATGGAGGGTTTAAACTCACCCAAGGTCAGCCTTAACCTTAACCTACGAATTTCACCAAGAAAATCTCCAAATTCCCCCATTTCAGATTTTGGGTAGAGTGAAAATACTCCAAATGAAAAACTAATCGGACCAAATTAAAGAGAAAGATGAGGGGATTAAGTTGTGTAACTATTACCTTGGCTGAATCTTGCTCTAAATGTGAGAAAATGCAGAATCTTTGCCCCCAACCCTAGCCTCCTTCTCAACCTCCGAATTTTGCTTCTTGAGTTTTATGTTTCAGCAAGTGGGGGGAAAGAGGCTGATGTATTAGGGTTTTAGGTGGATTTAAGTTGGGTCAAAGATTGGTCATGGGTTGCTCCAAGGTCCAACTTCATTTGGGCTTCAGATTTTAGCTTATTGGGCCAGTTTTAAAGTGTTGGGCTACGGAATTTTGTTGGGCCAGTTCTTATACATTAGGTTGCTGAAGTTTAATTAAATTTGGGCCAAGTTTGAGGAGCTCAAGAATATGGGTTTGCACAAGGGTTATTGGGCCACTTAGAGGAGTCTATATAAGGTGGATCTTGGGCCTCCATCACACTAAATTGGGTTGGGTCTGCACCTAACCAATTGGGTCTCCATTAGCCTTTTCTCATGATCTATTAATTTAAGCCTAGATAGAATTTCTATCCCAATTAAATCTCAAACCCATATTAATTATGCTTAATTAATCTAATCCATGATTAATACCTTAATTATTTATGGGGTGTTACACCCATTCACATATACATTCATGGCATATATAAATTAAAGGCATAAGTATGGAAGGTAACACAACCACAAAGCATGCAAAGTCATATTTCCATGCCACCAATTCACATTAAATTCAAGGATATGCTCTAGGGACTTTTGGTTTTGCCTCACCCCATTTCTAGGACTTTTGGATTTGCTTCACCCTTTGCCTAGGGACTTTTGACTTGGCCTTACCCATCCAAGAGACTTTTGGCCTTGTCTCACCCATGTCATAAGAGTTTTGGCATCACCTCACCTTTATGAGCTATTTTTCACAATCAATTACATTCAAGACAACATATTGATACCAATGCAATCTCAAAGCATCAAGTGGCATGTTCTCAAGTCATAAAATCATACACACACACACACACAATGACATATATACAACCAACAATGCAAATAGAATGAGGTGGAGAGTTATCTTGGTATTTATGCAAGCTTTACTTAGTCTTTTTCCTTCCCTTTTTTAGTCCCATAAGCACACCTAGATGGGTTGGGATTCTCTTAGCCTAAACATCATAAATAGCACACAATTATACTCTTGAAGCAAGCCAAGACACTACATTTATTCTTAAAAGCATAAGTGGTTCCATTGTTCACTTAATGGTTCCATAAATGGCCTATTGAAGTAACTCTTATAATTCAAGTTCTAGGCTCCATTCTCTTTTCATTTCTAGGCCTCTTGACCTTATTCAAGGTCCTTGAAGCCATCATCTACTCACTTATAATAGCCTAGACATGTGTTGCTTCATAAGGCTCCATTATGGAAGCCATTGTCCCATCTTTTAATCCAAGGCTTCTAAACTTTTCTCAAGGGTTCCTCCAACCTTCTACCATCATATGAAGTCCCAAACCAAGGCTAGTACAAATTAAAACACTTCATAAACTATTTAACTAGCCTAGGCCAAAACACCCCCTTAAGGAAGAGTTCATAGAGCTTTTGATTTTTCCTTGATAGGATAGTCTCTAGGAAGGCTTTCTAGAGGTCTTAGAAGCTCATTGGAGCACTTACATAGCCTAGGAAATACATGTACTAAATCAATTTTTACAAAACCCTTAAGAGCTCTACGCTTTTCTAAATCAATTTCCATTAGTTTTCCTTGCAATTTCTTAGCATATTCTACTTCCCTATGGTCTAAAACCCTAGCTCCTCTCTTGGTTTTGGACAAAAAATCTTCCCCTCCCTTGGTGTTGTTCTTGGCCAAAATATACACAAAGTAGGAGCAAGGAGAAGAAGTAACAAAGAACAATAATTACCTTTGATTCAAGCTTGCTTTCAAGTGCCTTTCTCCTTAGTTTGCTTCTCTTCAAAAATTTTGAACCATCCTCCCTTGTTCCAGACTCAAAATAGAACCAAACCACTTAATAAAATTATGGAAAGAAAGCTTGAAGGGAGAAGAACAAAGTTGGAAGAGGGAGAAGCATGAAAATCCTTGAATTTGCCTACCTTTTTTTTAGTTTTCTTCCTCCTTTCTCTCCTTCTCTTGTGTGCCTAAGATGGAGCTCTCTTTTTCTATTTTTGAGTAGAGGAAAGTTAGCCTAAAGAAGGGTGGAGAAAGGGCGTGAATGATATAGAAGATTTAAGAAGCCATTTTTCTAAAAAATTTCAATTTTGTCCTTTTGTTGTGGCATGTTCATTTTAGCTCTTTTTTGAGAACCATCTTTTTCATTATAAAATTGAGGTTCCCAATTTAATAAAATGCCTATGGAATCACTCAATTTGGAGCTAAAACCTTCACGAACAAATCCGTCAAAGTTTGAGTTCACCGTCATTAGAAAATGTATACCAGAGGGGCTCTAATTATCCTAGGGCTTCTCATGATTTTAAGGGCCTCTGAGAACCCTAAGCAACTCAATTTTTTCATTTATAAAGCCCTCCTGTGATTTTTTCCAAAAATTACACATATTTACGAAAATACCACTACATTTCGTCAATTTTTGTCACAATTTTATTTCACCATCCTAGTTCCATTTTTCTTTTTGTCTAAGCCTAGGCTTATTATTTTTAGGAGCCTAGGATACAACCTAAATTTTTGGGGACATTATCTAGCTCATTTTAGGGGACTTTCTTTTATATAGCTCATTTTGTCATTTTACAAAATTTACCGTTCGTTACAGTTTACATCACTTAAATAACAAATATATTCATACTTTGACATCAATTTGTATCAATTTCTATCCTATTATTGAAGTACTATAATTTAAAATTCTTAGCTTCCATTCTTAGCTCCATGAGAGTTACCTAGGCAGGGTTAGATATAAAGTGGGAGAGAGTAAGATTCAAAAAATCCCAATAGCTTATTCACTCTTTCAAGAATGCATATATGGCAAGTTCTAATGTCAAAAAAGGCAAACATGCATTAATTGCTTCTATACAACAAACATAATCATAATTCCAAAGTCATATGAATACAATAAGATCAAAAACAAGTTCTAAAAGCTTTTGGTCTAGCCTAACCCAATTTTGGGACTTTTGACTTAGCCTCACTCATTCCTGAGACTTTTGGCATTGTCTCACCCTTACTTAGGGACTTTTGGATTCAGCTCATCTAAACTAAGGGACTTTTGGCACAACTTTGCCCATTAAGAGTCATCTCACATGCAAAATGCAAATCAAGAAGCATAGTGGTACCAAAACATCAACCTAATAACTATAGGCATGTTTCATGATTCAAACATACATACAAGTATTCAATGACAATCAAACAACTAAGAAATGCATTCAAGAATGGATAAAGAGCTACCTTGGGTCAAGAAGCACAAATTCTTCCTTTGATTCCTAGTTCCTTAGTTTGGTGTTACACACACACTTGGAGGAGGTTTGATTTGTTTGGCCTAGACACATTAAATAAGATACAAACACATTAATGGAATAATCTCTAGCCTCACATAAACTCTACACTAACTACTTCAAGCTTATGGCATGCATATGGTTCCATACAAAGGCATAATAAAGTAACTCATATAATTCATCATTTTGGCTCTAATTTCTCATTCAATCTAAGTCATATAACTCCATTTAAACTTATTAAAGTTATCACAAACTCAAATCAAGGAGGCTAATACTAAGATACTCAAATCAAGGAGGCTAATACTAAGTTTCTTCTTTATGCATAAAAGGAACATAACAATTGTAACTTTCAAAATATGGTTTCTAAATTTGAAACAATGGTACCTTTGGTGTCTTTCATTCATATCTAAACTATTTCTATCATTGGAATCAAAGAAAACTCTCCCTAGGTACCTCATTCTCTTCTTGACTAAGACATGGAGTCATGGAAGCACCTATGGAGTTTTATGCATTTTTCTAGGGAATTTGATACTTTTGAAGCTTCATAGGTCTCTTATGAACTCAAACATACTCTTATATAAGCTAAATTATCTTTAGAAAGCTTTATATTTCTCTAGGTGCAATTAAAACCCTAATTGCCATAACTTGCTACCAATTGCTTCTTTTTGAATTCTAATTGTTCCATATGATTCTCCATGCTTCAAAACCCTAATTCAAATCAATTTCAGATCAAAATCAAGTCCCTTACATATGACCCTAATTTTGACCAAACACATGCACCTAAGAAGAAGCAAGTGAGCCATGGTTTCTTAGCTTGTTTCAAAGCTGATCAAAAGTGCTTTTTTAAGCTTCCAAGCTTTCTTTCAAACTTTCTGTAACACCATCATCTCTAGCTCTCTAGCATCATGCATTATATGCTCATAGACACCTTGGAAGGAAATAAGTGAGAGCTTCCTTATAAGATTTATGCAATTTCCTTAAGGATGTGGCATGGTCAAAAGTCACTTTAGTGTCACGTGGACCGAGTAAGCTCATTATATTCCTTCTCATATTACATTTCATCATTACAACTCATTTCAACCTCAAAAACATGATTTAAACCCATAGAAACCGAAAAGTGGTATGAATCATGCATGCTCAATTTCGGCCATACTTGGTCTCATTTCTGGGCAAAATTTGAAAATTCATAACTAAATCCAGAAAAATCGAAAGCATGCATTCTTGGTCATTCTGGAAAGCTTAGACTGTCTACTTTATGGGACAAATACCTGTATGTCATAAAATCTCACATATAATGCGTTTGAGGGGTTCCTGATACTGTCACAGTTTATTGATATGAATTTCAATAATGTCTAACTAATTCCAAAAAAATCCAATGCTTTAAAATGATACCACTATGGAAATATGTGGATGTTAGCTAGAGAAGAAAAATATTTCCAGATCATTTCATCAAGCCAAACTCCCGAAAATCGATGAAACAGTACCTTGGGTCTGGTAAGATGACTGATTCTGGGCTGGAACTTCGAAACTGCATATCTTCCTCTCTAGACCTCCAAATGAGGTGATTACATTCCTATAAGTCACTGTGACTATCTAGTTTCTGTTTATAAAATTTCGTAGCTATTGGACTATGTTTACCCCTCGGATGACACGATTTTCCAATCTGACCAAATGAACAGTGTTTATGGAAATCTGAATTTCTGATACCAACTTTGAAAAATCATAGAAAATTCCATAGACCTCTAAATGAATTGATCTTTAGCTTCCCAAAAAGCTCTAGACAAGATCTAGTCACATGCCAAGTTTTAAGGCAAGAAGAGGTCATTTGGTCAGATTTGGACATCATGTGTAAAAAGATCCAATTCATGTGCTAAATGAGACTTTAAAGGTTCAAATTTGCCTCTTCTACCTCTAAGGCTCTATGAGCACATGAGAAAGCATCCATATGGGCTATCAAACATGGCTCAAGTGTCTAACAACCCAGATTTGTGAAACTCACTATCTCACACCCACACATACATCCATGTGGCCAATACTAACATCATGCTTTTCATAACAAAACTTGCTTCCTCATTCAAAACACTTCTAATTCTCATACATACATGATAAATACATTGATTTACAAGCATTCATAGGTGCTACATCATGTACATCATTAATTTACATTCCTTGACTTAACTACAAAATAAATACAAGAGGCTCTTTTATAATTCTTCACTAATCTCCCTAACTTCAAACTTGGTGGCTCCCATCTCTTGCCTCACTTGGTCCACCTAGCATGTTGGGATGGTGGAGAGGGGGAGTGAGATTCAAAGAATCTCAATAGCTCATCTCTCATTCAATCATACACACAAAGCATGAAAACAAGTCTCACAATGTATGCATGGGCATGTTAGGATATGAAATCATAGAAAAAGCATTTGCAACATTTTAGTTGGCCATACATATAAGAAAAAGCATTTTCAACATGTGAGTAGGCCATAAATAACATATAAAAGCTTGCCAAGTAAATGGATTAGTCTCACCCACTCATTTGTGGATTTTGGACTTGCCTCACCCATTCTCTAAGAGGTTCTTAGACTCAACCCTTACTCTTTGGGAGTCAACCTCACTTTTGGGAGACTCTTTACTTTGTCTCAACCAACTTGAGGGTTTTTGGCTCATCCTCACCATGGCTAGAGGGTTGTTAGCTTTTTCCATACTCAAGCAAACCAAAACAATCACATAAAACATCATTTCAATTCATAAGGTATCATCATGCTAGCATACTTCTCATGGTTCAAAACATACATACACACAAGCAAGACAATGTAAGCATACAATTATGCATGAGAGAAGGTGGAGAGAGCTATCTTATTGGCTATTCATAATTTTCCCCTTCGATTTGTCTCCTCCCTTGTGGGTTTCACAATCAGCTCTAGATGGGAGAGCTTCCCTTGGGCCTAACCACACAAAAAGCATGGAATTATTCTCTTAACACTTATTTCATAAGTTAGGGATTTCTTTCTAGCAACCCTACTAAGCATATAAAGCTAGGGATTCTTCCTCTCACTAGAAATTCACCAACTATTCTTCTCTTTTCTTACATTTCTCAACTCATCACACTCTCTTGTAAAGGTTTCTTGCTCCCTCTAGGTTAGAATCAAAACCTTCTCACTCATCAACCCATGAAAAGGTAGCTTAAAAGGAGAGGAATAAATCAAGAAGAAGGAGCATGAAGAGCTTTGAAGGTTCTTACCTTTCTTCCTTAGCTTCCCTTCCTTCTCTCTTGGTTCCTTCTTGTTTCTCTCTCTTTCAAGCTTTCTTTTCTGTGCTTGGACAAAGCTTAAGGTGGTTTAGAGAGAAAGGATGAGTTGGAGCTCTTTAAAACATCAAATTCTCTTTTTTTATGCTTTTTCGGACTAACCCTCGCTATAGCGAGCCATAACCCTCGCTACGGCGAGCTCGTATCAATCCCAGACCCCTGCCTTCGCTACAGCGTATGCTACGGCGAGCTACACTCTGGTTTTTGTATGGGGTGCCCATACTCACTATAGCTAAAAGCATTTTCACTATAGCGAGAAGGCACTCTCGCTATAGCTAGACCATTTCTCGCTATAGCAAACAGGTATATTCGCTATAGCTAGACTGCAGCTAGCAGACTTAGAAAATTTTCAGCCCTTCGAAAATTTTCAGCTTTTCTTTTCTTTTTCTTTTTCCTTCCTTTCTTTCTTCTCTCTTTTTCCTTAGTTGTTACACTTTCCCTTTCCTCTATTGGACCAGACACAAAATAGTACCATTTAGGATACTAAAACCATGAGAAAAGAGAGGAGAAAGAGGTGAAGAAGTTTAATGAAGGAGAGAGTATGAAAAAGTAATGATTTCTTACCCTTTTTGCTTATATTGTTCTCCCTTCTCTTCTCCTTCTTGTGAGCCACTTCAAGGTAAGTTAGATTCTAGTTTGAGATAGAACAAAGTCAGTTAAAAAGTGTGGAGAAGGTGGGGCATGACTTTAAGAAGGAAGGGGACTTAATTATAACATTTTCTAAATTCCAATTTTGTTTCTCATTTTAGTTCTTTCCATTTGAACTCATTTCAAATCCTTTTTGAGAACTGTGTCTTCCATCATGAAATTTGGGTCCTATAATTCATAAATGTATTTGGTTTTGTAATACCATAATTCATCAACCTCCACATCCTCATATCCAAGCTTGATTTCACATGAATTCAAAGAAAAGTTATTAAAAATATTACATTTTATTATGTTATGTCGAGGTTTAAAAATGTATACTTTGCCCCGTGGACCCACCAATAGCATTCTCTACTTATTCTCCATCCATACAATTCATACATATCATAAAACAATCTATGAACTACATATTTGAAGCCAAAACCAAAAAAAATTGCAAGTTACTTGTGGGTCTAGAATTCAGATTTTTGACTCAAACTTTGGAAAATCATAATTAATTCTAAAAATATCAAAATCAAGCCAATGATAGCTTTTTGAAAAGCTCTAGATGTCAATAGGATAAAAATAAGTCCAGACCAAAATATAAATGTTTAGGCCATGGAAATTGATAGAATAGTAACAAAGGTCTGACTATATCCATAATACTGATCTGGAACTTTAAAAATTTGTTTCTCTCTCTATATAAATCCAAATGAGGTGCTCTCAAGTGCTACAGAAAGCTTATCATGTTTAGTTTATGCTTGTAAGCTTTTGTTGCTATTAGACATCGTTTGACCTATGAATGATAGAAGCAAAGAATCTGACCATTTGTATAGTAATAATACCAATTCTGTCAAAATTTGCCAACTTTGAAAATTTATCAAAAATTCTCTAGAGCTCCAAATAATATGTACTTTAGTTCCCAACAATTTCTAGATGAGACCTATATGCATGCCAAATTTCAGGTTAAGAAAAGCTCATTTGGTCAGATTTTGACATAATTCTCGAATATGGTAAATTTGGCACCATATAAGGGTCAAAGTTGGTCCAAATGGCTTCTTAATTTCTCTACCACCTCTTGGGGAAGTTTTAAAGCATAAACACAACATGTATACACTATTCAAGTGCCCCAAATCATCATGCATCTCAAACTCATTATATTACATGTAACACCATAAACTTTAGCTCATTTCATGTCATTCTTAAGCATTCTATCATGATTCATCTAGGCTTCCCATAGAAAAAGCAAGGAGAATGGGATTAATTTCACTTTGCGTTATATCTAAAAATTTGCAATCGGTGTCACTTGAACCATGTGCACTCATACTATTCATCCTCATATTTGATTACATCATTACAACTCATTTGCATACCAAAACATGCCTACAACTCATGGAAACTGAAATGGGGCATGGAAAATGAAAGTTCATTCTCGGCCAAAATTGGCCTCTTTTCTGGACAAAATTTGGAAAATCATAACTAAATCTAGAAAAATTAAAATCATGAAATCTTGGTTATTTTGGGAAGCTATGGATGTCTACTTTATGCTAAAAATATGTACAAGTCATAACATCCCACAAAAAAAAGCGTTAGACATGCGAAATGGTCTAGAGGTCGAACTGGGTCCTGATGTTGTCACAGTTTACTGATATGAACTTCAAAAATGTCCAATTAATTCCCCAAAAATCCAATCCATGCAAATGATACCAATATAGAAAGCTGTGGATGTTAAATAGAGAGAAAAATATCTATAGATTAGTTCATCAAGCCCAAAACTCAGAAATCGATAGAACAGTACTTTTGGTCGGGCAAAATTATTGATATTGGGTAGAAACTTCAAAAATTCATATCTCCCTCTCTAGAACTCCAAATGAGGTGCTTCTAGTTGGTATGAGTCACTATGATTTCTTAGTTTCTCTGTATAAAATTTCATGACAATTGGACATCATTTGAGTCTCATGTGATAGAAAGCAATTTTGGACCAAATGAATAGTGCAGCAAACCAGAAACATAAATTTTGCCAACTTTGAAAAATTATCAAATATTTTGTAGACTTCCAAAAATTGTGATTTTTAGCTTCCCAAAAAGCTCTCAATGAGACCTAATTTCATGCCAAATCTCAGATCAAGACTAACTCATTTGGCTAAAAAGTGATATAGGGTTCCATAATGGTCAATTTTGGCTCCATATAGGGTACCAAAGTTGCCAAGTGGATTTCCCTTGGTCTTGACATCTTTTGGGAAAGTCTAAGAGTACATTTGAGACTTAAATGAGCTGCCCAAATGGTCCCAAACCTCATGCATCTCATTTTGGCCACTCAACCCACACTTTGGCCTTACATACTCAAAATAAGTGCTATGGGTCATATATCATTTTCATACATCTAAACATCACATAATAGTATGTTTACACATGTCTCAAGGTTCATGATACATATACAACATCATATACATTATGAACCACCATTATAGTTCCAAAATGGGCAATTAATACATAAGCTTATTAATCTTTGCTTTTTATGGTTGTTAGTTGCCTTCACCATAATTACTTAGTTCACCTAGCATGTTAGATCATTGGGGAGGAAATGATGAGATTCAAAGAATTCCAATAGCTCATCTCCCATTCAATCATACATAATATGTGCAAACAAGCTTTACAAATGCATGCATGGAGAAAATAAAAGCCATAGATATTTTAAAGGCAAACTTGGCATGTGAACCACTCATACAAATCATTCAAGAGCTCACTAAGTGTTTAAGTTGGCCTCACACTTCTCTTCATGGATTTTGGACTTGCCTCACCCATTATTGAGCACTTTGGACTTAACCATACTCTTGGGAGCCCACTTTGCTTTTGGGAGACTCTTTGCTTTGTCTTAACCAAGGTCAAGGATTCTTGGCTCATCCTCACCAAAGGGAAGAGTTCTTGGCCTCTCCACACTAAAGTAAACTTAAACAAACATCATGCACTCATTAGAAAATATGACATGGCATTAAGGATCATGGTATATTTTCATAGCTTGGAAAGACACATACACACAGTCCAAAGCAAGCTAAACACATATCCATGCATAAGTGAAAGTGGAGAGAGCTACCTTGCACAATTTCACACACTTTTCCCTTTGAATTTAAGCTCCTCTCTTCGGCCACACAACCACAAGAGTGTGGGAAAGGTTCTTCTTGGCCTAGATACAATTTATGGGAGCCAATTAGGTTCATGAAACATATTTTAAGGCTACATAACTTGATGAACCCTAGATTGCTCTATAACCCTCATTATGGTCCATAAATGCACCCAATGAAGCAACACCCCTCAAATAAGTTCTATGTCTCATTCTTTCCTTTCAAATATGATTCTTGACTCCTTTTAAGCCTCTTGGAGTCATCACACCATTAAAACAAAGAGCCTAACATCATGTTGCTTCTTTAGATCATAATATGGAACCTAAGGCACCAAATCACTTTCTATGAGTTTTGAATTTTTTCCAAGGTCTCCCTTCATTTTCATTCATTAAATATGACTCAAGAATGACCTTAGAAAAATTTAAAACTCTCCCCAGCTAGGAGAACCCATTTAGGCTGAGGCTATGAAGCATATTGGGTTCCATGGAGCTTTCTTTGTTTTCTCAAGGAAAGAAGCATATGGGGAGCCTCTTAGGGATCTTGGGAGCTCATTTAAATTCTTACGTAGGCCTAGGAATCATCCTACAAAATCATATTTTACAAGGTGCAATTGAAACCCTAGAACTTGTACCTTGAAATCTAATAGATTTTTGATAATTCCCATTGCTTATTCTTAATCTCCACACCTTTTTTCCTTAGATTTATGCTTGTTTCTGCCTAAAAATCATCTCCTCCTAGGGTTTTCTCAAGTAGGGTGAAATGGTGGAGAAAGGCACTAAAAATGGCAACCATGGGAAGAGAAATTACCTTATTTTCTTACTTTTTCTCACTTGAATCTTGTGTTCTTTGAGCTCCTCTCTTCAAATCCTAAAATTTCCCTTAATATCTCCCTTCAAACAGATTTGTAAACTTCCTTTTAATCAAAGGAAACAAAGGAGAATGAAGGAGAGGAGGTTTGGAAGAGAAAGAGCATGAAAAACTACTAAATTTTCATACCTTAAGCTTTTGATTTCTCCTCCTCTTTGCCTTCCTCTTGTGCAACACTCTCCCTAGGGTTTTCCTCTAGTTTTGGGTAGAACTTGTTCGTGCATAATGAGGGGAGAAGAAGGGCTCATTATATATATAGGTGGGAAGAAGTTACACTTTTAAAAAATTCTCATTTTGCCCTGCGTTCTTGGTATTTTCATTTCTCCTTCGTTTTAGCTTCTTTTTGAGAATCGCCTTTTCCATTATAAAATTTAGGTTCCCAATTTAGTAAAATGACTTTAGAATCACTCAAATTAGAGCTAAAACCTTCCTGAACAAATTCGTCAAAGTTCGGACACATCGACGTTGGAAAACATCCACCGGAGGGGATTTAATTGTCCCGAGGCTTTCCATAGTTTTTAGAGCCTCTGAGAATCCTAGAGAACTCAAAAATTTCATTTAAAAAGCCCTCTGTGTAACTTCCAAAATTTACTCAAAATTACAAAAATGCCATTACGTTTCATAAGCTTTTTGTAAGAAATTGTTTCTTCATTCTAGCTCTATTTTTCCTTCTGCTTGAGCTTGAAATTCTCATTTTTAGGAGTCTAGAATGATTCCTAAATTTTTTGAGACCTTAACTATATCATCTGGGGGGACTTCCTTTTGTATCCGGTGAGTTTCGTTCGTTAATGAAGAAACTATACGTTACGTTTCTCACGTTTTCTCTCATTTTTAGAAAACTAGATGTTACATTACATGCATGAATACATGTTCAAGAATGAGCTACCAAGTGGTCAAGTTGCATTTTCTCATTCATTTCATCACCACTTTGGTTCATGCACTATCTTTACATATTTTTACATTTGTTCAAGGGCTCACATCTCAAAAATAATATGCACATACAAACTTTGACATTCAAATACATCAAAAACTATACTAATGGCAAAGTATGGTCCATCAAGTTCCTTGGCCTTCATTTTTGGCTTCTTATGCTCCACCTAGATATGTTGAGATGGGAGAAGGGAGAGGGTGAGATTTGAAGAATCCCAATAGCTCATACACTCATTCAAGTAAGTAATCAAGGCATATGAATATGTCAAAGTATACAAGTAGGCATCCAACACCATTAAAAATCATTCAAAACATAATTTACATGTCATGAAAACATATAAAAGCCAAGAATAAGCTCTAAGGACTCTTGGTTTAATCTCACCCCAGTTTTGGGACTTTTGGATTAGCTTCACCCTTGGTTTAGGGACTTTTGACTTGGTCCCACTCATCTATAAGACTTTTGGCCATGTCTTACCTATGCCTTGGGACTTTTGGTTTTACCTCATCCATTTCAAGGGACTTTTGGCACCCCCTCACCTTTAAGAACAAATTTCATAACCAAAACATAATTTAAGAAACATATTAGTACTTGTAACATCCAAGATTTTAGAAATTTTTTCAAGTCTGCCGACTATAACTAGGATCCTTATTCACTATAGTGAAGGTGGCAGTTCACCATAGTGAGGATGTAGTCTGCTATAGCGAGTTTGTATTCCAAATTAAAATCCAAGGAGTTTCTTGCAATGGCGCCAGCCATAATGAGAACAGTTGG
Organism: Erythrophleum ivorense; assembly: GCA_026724425.1. Taxonomy (NCBI): domain Eukaryota; kingdom Viridiplantae; phylum Streptophyta; class Magnoliopsida; order Fabales; family Fabaceae; genus Erythrophleum; species Erythrophleum ivorense. Next base: position 5,265,269 of record JAIUCV010000030.1, read on the forward strand.
GACCTAGAACTGATAAGTTCTTATCGTAGCTCGAGGTGCTTCCCACTATAACGAGAGGTACTTCCCGCTATAGTGAGACTTGTTTCAGAAAAAACATGAAAAAGTGAAATTTTTCTTTTTAAAGAGTCCAAACCCTTCTCTTTCTTCTGACTAACTTTGAGACTGCTATATATAGAAGAAACTCTACCTAAGAGAGAGAGAGAGAGACAAGGGGGGAATTCAAGGAGAGCCAAGAAAGAAGCAAGGAAAAAGGTATGAAAATTTAAGAAATTTCATAGTCCTTCTTCTTGAAACCTTGTTCTTCTCTCTTTGCTCTCTCTTCCTATAGTTTTGATGGATGGTTTAGTTCTATTTTAACCTTGGTTTAGAGGGGAAAGATTAAAGTTTCAAAAAGGGACCAAGAGCAAAGGAAGAGACTTTTGATAAAAGCTTGGATTCAAGGTAGTTCCACTTCTTTCTTGCTTTTCTCTTCTTCCTCCTTTTATGTGTGTGCTTTGGCCAAAGAGAGCTTGAGATAGGGAGGAATTTTTGACCTAGAACAATTAAGAAACCATTGAATTAGAGTGTGAGAAACTAGGAATTACAAAGGAAGTGGAAGAAAAATCATTGAACTTCAAGATAGGGAACATAGGAGTTCTTGAACATTTTATAAAATCTAATTTTATCTAAGGATTACCTAGCCTATATGAGTGGTTGGTTGAGTTCCCAAGACCCCTAGGAAGCTTCCTAAGTGCCCATTCCATCAAGGAAAATTTTAAAACTCCATGGACTCTAAATGCTCTTCATGGTTTGACCTAGAGCACTTGAGAGGGGTAGGGAGTGTTTTCATTAGTTCTAAGCTTGGTTTGGGGTCATATGTGATGGAAGAAGATGAGAGGAACTCTTGGGAAAAACTTAGAAGCTATAGATTGAAAGTTGGAAATGAGTTTGTGATGACTTCAAGTAGTCTAAATAGAACCAAGAGGCTTAGATATGAGAAGAAAATGAAGCTAAGAGCTTGAATTATGGTAGTTATTTCATTAGGCCATTATGGAGCTATTATGGAACCAATAGACCAAGTATGCTTCTTAAGTGTGTATTTGATGCTTTGGCTTGATTCAAGAGAGTAATTGAGGGCTATTTGTTATATCTAGGCCAAAGAACTCAAGTTCCATCTAATTGTGGTTGTGAGACCACAAAGGGAAAAGAGAAATCAAGGGGGAAGCTTGTGTCCAATTGCCAAGGTAGCTCTTGACTCCTTGTTTATATTCTTGGATATAAATTGTCATTATATGCTTGTATATGCATTTGTATGTTGAGACATGCCATTTGATGTTACCTGGATGCCTTGGTACCAATATGTTTATGTTTTGGTTGTGAAAATTGCTCTTAACGGTGAGGTGGTGCCAAAAATCCCTTGTGATGGGTGAGGTGGAGCCAAAAGCCCCTAAGAATGAGTGAGACAAGGCCAAAAGTTTTATGGATGAGGGAGACCAAGTCAAAAGTCTCTAGACCAAGGGTGAAGCTAATCCAAAAGTCCCAAAAATAGGGTAAGGCTAGACCAAAAGTCTCTAGAGCTTATTCTTGGCATTGATATAATTTTCATGGCATGCAAACTATGTGTTAAATAAGCCTTAATGGTATTGGATGCCCACTTATACTTTGACATGTTTATATGCCTTAATTGCTTCCTTAAATAAGTGTATGAGCTATTTTATAGAGGAAAACTAAACATTCATAATGACCTATGCCAATTGGAAAAACCTCAATTGGAGGTTTGTAAAGGGAGAAATGATTTTCTAAAGTTCTGTATTAGTATCAAGGACGCCAGCAGACCTTGGCTATTGTTCCATCTATTTTCAAGGTCTAAAGGCTTCTAATATGGACTTATTTTTACCCTCTACTTCCAAATTAGAATATTTTTCTCGAATTGGAGTTTTATGGAATTAGTTATGAATTTTTGAAATTCATATCAATAAATTGTATCAGAAACACTAGGCTGTCTGACCTTTTGAGTGTTTATGTTGTCAAACGTAGTCAAAAAGATGTTATTGTGGCTTGGAATTATTTCTATTAGAAAGATAACACCTAGAGCTTTCCATAAAGCTATCACCTACTTGATTCCCATTTTTCTAAAATTAATTATGATTTTCCAAATTTGGTGCTAAAAATCTAAATTCTAGACCGGCAAGAAAATTTGCATTTTTTTGATTTTTAGCTTCAAATCCGTGATTTATGGATTGTTTTATGCTATGTATGAGTTGCATGAATGAATTTTGAGTAGAGAATGAGATTGATGGGTCCATAGGGGGTTCGTGAGGCAAAGAATGAACATTTAAACCCTGACATAACGTAATAAGATGTCATGATTTTACCGTTTTTTCTTTGGCATTGCATGAAATCAAGCCTAAGTGAAGAGTATTTAAAGTTAATACATTATGGTGTTACAATACCAATGCAACAAGGCAATATCAAATGGCATGTTTCATCATGCAAATGCATATACAAGCAAACAATGACAATTACATATCCATGAATGCAAACAAGAAGGAGTGAAGAGCTATCTTGCAATCCATCACAAGCTTCCCTCCTAATTACTCTCTTCCCTTTTTGGTCTCACACTCACAAATAGATGGAGCTTGATTTTTTTGACCTAGACACAACAAATAACATCCCATTACATTCTTGGAACAAGCTTTAGCATTAAGCACACACTAAAGTAACTTACTTTATCTTATGGTTACAAAATGGTTCCATAAAAGGCCTAATGAAGCAATAACCATAATTCAAGCTCTTAGCTCCATTCTTTTCTTACATCTAGGCTCTTGACTCAATTTAGAATCTTTAGAGCCATTACCCACTCATTTGCAAGAGCCTAAACATATGTTGGTTTTTTAAGTCATAATATGGGACCTATAGCTCCAACTCTCAATCTATGGCTTCTAAATTTTTCCTAAGGCTTCTTCTCTTCTTCTTCCATCACACATGGTCTCAAATCAAGTTTAGAATCATTTAAAACACTCCCTAGCCTTATCAACCATGCTTGGTCGAGACAATAGAGGAAAATGGGACCCATGGAGTTTGCAAATTTTTCTTGAAGGGAGAGGTAATTAGAAGGCTTCATAGGGGTCTTAAAAACTCAAATAAATACTCATATAGGCTAGGAAATTCTTAGATCAAAACATATTTTACAAGATATTCAAGAATCCCTAACTTTCCTATCTTGAAATTCAATGGTTTTTCTTAAATTCTCTGTACATCTCCTAGGTTCTCATACTCTAATTCATGGGTTTCATGCTTGCTCTAGGTCAGAATTCACTCTCTCTCCCTCGCTCCCTCTAAGGCCAACCCACACACACATACACAAGGGAGGAAGAAGAAATAAAACAAGAAGATGTACCTTGGTTCCTTAGCTTCTTCAATAGTCTCTATCTTTGCTTTAGCTTCCTTCTTGGAACTTTAAACTTTATCCTCTAAAACAAGGCCAAAATAGACCTAAATAAATAACTAAAACCATAGAAAGAAAGCATAAGAGATGAGAACAACATTAAAGAAGGAAAAGTCAAGAAATTCTTCCATTTTCCTACCTTTCTCCTTGATTTCTTCCCTCCCTTTTCTTTTCCTATGGTATGCCTTTCTTAATAGAGCTCTCCCTTAGTCTTGAGCAGAAAAGGAGTCAGTTAGAATGGGAGAGCAAGTGGGACACCTAATATAAAGAATAATAAAAAAGGAATTGTTAATTAAAATAATGTTTACATCCCACATTCGTGGCATTTTCATTTTAGGTTTATTTTAACTTCTTTTTTAGAATTGTCTTTTCCATCATAAAAGTTAGGTCCTCAATTTTATAAAATGGCTTTGGAAGCACTCAATTTGGATTTAAAACCTTGAATGAAATGGTCAAAGTTTGGGTCAATCAATATTAAAAAAACATACACATGAGGGGTTTTAACTATCCCGGAGGTTCTCATAATTTTCAGGGCCTCTGAGATCTCCAGAAAGTTCAAAATTTTCATTTAAAAAGCCCTCCTATGATTTTTTCACAAATTGTCCATATTTATAAAATACCACTATACTTTTGGTAATTTTATTAAACCACTATGGCACTAACTTTTGGGTTACTCAAGACTCAAATATTTATTTTCTATTATTTAAAATTTTATTATAATTTTATTTGGTCTTAAATCATTTATCCCAGGGGACCCTTTTTTATAATCGACTCAATTCTGGCGTTTAACAGAAAACTGGACGCTACAGGTTTCATCCAAATTGGATTTAAAATGTTATTGAATCTTTCGGTCAAAGTTTTAGTCAATCGATGATCAAACGTGTATACCGGAAAGGTTTTGGCCATTTTAAGGGTTCTTATAGTTTTTAGAACCTTTGAGAACTTTGGGAAACTCAATTATTTCATTTAAAGATTTCTCCTTTGAATTTTTAAAAATTGCCCGAAATTATGATTTTATCACTATGTTTTTGGTTCCTCTATTTTGCTAGTTTGGCTTCGATATAAGGTTAACCTTAGCTTTAAACCTCATTCGTAGATGTTCTAATTAACATTCTAATGTCATTTAACCTCAATTTGCCTTACTTTAAGGTGTTCCTTTATCAATTTATCCGGTTCAGTTCAATTTTTAAATTATCGATTATTACAATTATTGGCATGAATTGAATGACAATTAATAATGCTATGCTTGATTGTATTCATAAAACCATTGCCTTACCTAAATGTGGGACCATGCTTAATATTAAGGCTGAGTTGTCTTTCTTGTCCATTTGTTCGACTAAGAGATAATTAGAACATGAATGCCAAGGGTTTTTAATCTTTTTCTCTATACAGGCAAAGGTAAAGGAAGGGATAGAGAAGGTCCTTGTAGTTAAGGAATTCCCAAAAATTTTTCCTAAGGATTTTGATTTTAGTGGCCTACCTTGTTACACCCCATAATGTATTAATAAGGATTATGGTGAATTACAGGAATTAATACAGGGATTTGGGAAAAATAAGGAAAATAAGGTTTCTAAAGAAATGAATTTATTTTAGACATTTTAAGCTAATAATCATGTCTAGTTATTGTTAGATGGATATATATTAATTATGGTTATGGGTTTAATTAAGAAAATAACTAAAGAAAGTTAGACATTTAATTTGGGCCCAATGATTATAGGTGCAGACCTAAAATAAATGGACTCTTGAAAATTTGGCTTGACCCAACTACTACTTTATAGCCTAACTAACACCAATCTTGGAACCCACTAGATTTTAGGCCTTCAAATCAGCTCACTCTCCCTAACCCCAAGAGTTTCTGTAGCCCACCTCACCTAGCACTAGCTCACTTAAAATAATGGGCCTATTGGACTAGCCCATCTTCACTAAAACCCTAAGAAGTCTTTTCTCCACCCATTTGGTTGCCAAGAAATTCATGTTCTGCAGACTTAGAAAGCTATTTTCGCAATTGAGAAGAGGGGCTGGGGTTTTTCTACATTCCTCCACCATTTCTCACTTCTAGAGGAAGATTTGGCCAAGGTAATCTATATAAAACATGTTCCTCTCACTCTCCTCTTCATTTTGGTCTAATTAGTTTCTGGTTTTTAGCATTTTTATCTCCTTCTCAAATCTGAAATTTGGTGTTTGGGTGTTTTCTTGTAAGATTTTTAGAGTTAGAAGCTAGAGGGATGATTAGGAAAGCATTTCCCTTTTATTTTGTGTATTGTTTTGCTAGAAAATATCCTCAAGGATTGATTTTCATAATGGGTTCTACTACTATGTGAAATTACAAGGAGATGAGGGTGAAACAATGAAAAATTTTGGGCTTGATGACTGAAATCCGAATTTAGGAATGTCCCATGGTGTATTCTTAGTAGTTGAGGCTCAACTCAATCTATTTAAACTCTTAGATGTATGGGTAATTGATTTCTCTCTTTTTATGAGATGCATGTGCTAAATTCCCATTATTGGAACTACTTTTGGTGTATGGCTTGTATAATGTGCAAAAATGAAAATGTGGGGAGTGAACCATTGTGAGCTTTGATATCTTGACCTCGAATTGGTGCAATTGACCCTTTGGAAGCTTGGGCCTAGTATGCTTTGAATCGTGATGGTAGCTAGAGGATGAGTAATTGGCTTCATTGAGGTAACAGAGGTTAATTTTCCAATTTCATGTATATGTTCATATTAATATGATATTGTTTACACATATATGATTTTGAAATGCTAAATGATTAGTTGACTACTTGAATTGTTATTGTGATTAGACCTTGTGAGTCCATGGTGGAGCTATGGTGTGGCTGTCACTTGTGCATGTGCTTTGATCGAGCACCGGGTAGTGATCAGACCCCAGATGCACTGAGCCTTGGTTATGCTCATTATGGAATAAGTGCTGTGGATGGACCTCTCCCAGTGTTATTGGCCATTAACATGTTGTGTATGATTGCTGCTATAGGACAGTAGTCATTGGTAGTTCAACTAGTTCATTTGCAACTTGAATTGATGATTCTAGTATTGATGACATGAGTTTGCACTAGATTGATTAACTTGTACGCATATATGAAAATTTCTTTTTATTACTGAGATTGTATATCTCACCCCGTTGTGGGCTAACATTTTCAGGGACCAGACCTCTTAGTGGTAAGAAGAAAATTAATGGAAGCTTATGAAATGGTTTGGTAGCACATAGGTTTGGAAGCCTTGTCAAATTGTATTGTAACTAGATTACTAGTTTTGTATCATTGCTGCATTGCATCATGAATTTCCAAGTATAGGGACTATATATGTAATTTAATTATCATGGAATTGAACATTTTGGTTGTAATTGGCTAACAATGGATAAGCGACTTACTCTTGTATGAACATTAAGCATTAGCCCCATAACCTTGTAGCCAGAATACATTTACTGTCAATAAATTATGATTTTTGCTAAAGTGTGATAGCTTGGTGAGTAGAAACTAATACTTTAAGTCTTGGGATGGATAAGGGTAGATTAACTAGGTAAATCAAGTAGATAAACACCATTAGAGGTTCACAAATGAAGGGAAAGTGATCCTAGATTGTTCCTAAAAAGAGAGTGGAGAGTATGAGATAAGATTTTTAGAATTGTAGGATCAGAAAGAATTTAGCCGCGGCCAATAGGGGCAAAGTTGCCCAGGGAGAGTACCAAAGAGCAATTCACCATGGCAAAATGTAAGAGGCAAAACTAAGAGTTGTCCAGAGGGTAATTGGCCGCGATGAACTTTTGAAAGATTTGTCAAGTGTTCCAAAGAGGAATTAGTCGCAGCTAATAGTGAGAGGTGAGTGAGGTAAGTTCCAGGAGGCTTCCTCATTGTAATGCCATGTAGGTTAGCTGTGGCGAATGTCCAACTAGCCGCGGTTATCACCGTGGTAAAATATGTGAAAACAATGAGTGAACCCGAGAGCAATTAGCTGTGGCGTAAGGGCATTTAGCCATAGCCAATGGTCCAAAACCTTTATTTTAACTTATAAATCTTGGTTTTTCCTATGGTAACCCCAAGAGATGCCTTAAAAGCATTGGTAAAAGATTCTTGTGAGTTGAAATTAATAGGTAATAGAATCAAAAACTTATAAATGAATCGTTGTTTCCTTGATGTACCTGAGTGCTTGTAATTATATGGTTAATGACTCTAATAACATTAAGGTGCAAATTTCCCTGTATTTTTTAGATGTAATCAGTTGCAATATCTTGTAACCCTAAATTATGATTATTAATCACGTATTTAACTTTAATTACAATGATTAGAAGTTAGGGTCATCATATACCTCTTGAGAGAGAAATAAAATTTTCTATTGATATTGTGTCTGGGCTGAACTAGTGTCTAAGGCTCTTTATGAGATAGCTCACACTAAGATAGTAGAGTTGAAAAAGCAAATTGAGAAATTGTTAGAGAAAAGGTTTATATTTCTTGGTGTGTCACCTTAGGGAGCTCCTGTTTTATTTGTAAAAAAGAAAAAAAAGATGGTAGTTTAAGGTTGTGTATAAATTATAAAGAACTTATATAAGGTTACTATTAAGAATAAGTATCCTTTTCCTAGAATTGATGATTTTTTGAATCAGTTATCAGAAGCATTAATATTCTCTGAGATAGATCTTAGATCTGGTTATCATCAATAAAGGGTGAGAGCTAAAGATGTCCCAAAGATGGCCTTCAAAACTAGATATGGACATTATGAGTTTTGGGATGCCATTTGGTTTGACTAATGCACTGACTATTTTTATAGACTACATTAATAGGGTATTTAGACCATATGTGGATAAGTTTGTTGTGGTTTTTATTAATGATATTCTTATGTACTTCAAGTCATTTGAGGAGCATGGGAGTCATCTAAGAATAGTCTTTAAGAGCTTGAGAAATAAGAGATTATACTCCAAACTTAGTAAAAGTGAGTTTTGGCTAATTAAGATAAGGTTTTTAAGTCATGTGATATCAAAGGCTGGATTGTAGTTGATCTCCATAAAGTTAAAGTTGTTATAGTGGAATAGACGTAAAACCATCATTGAGATTAGAAGTTTTCTTGGTTTAGTTGTGTAATTCATTAACCTTTTAGCTATTATACCATGGTCTCATTGTCATCTCTATGCATCTCATATATATTGGAGCATAAGGATAAGAAACCATACATGTCACATGAGAAAATAAGGAATATTTAATTGTATATGTTTATGTTACGTAAGATCTCAATTCTTCATTTTATGCTTTGTAGACCATGTGAACTCACCAACGTCATTTTCTAGTCATAACACATCCATTCAAGTCATACACATCACATTTGGTCTCATTCATTTTAGGTTTAGGACTACACTTCACAATTTCCATGTTTGCTCTCGAGTTCAGATTTTAGCTTTCTGATACAAAATTTGAAAATTCATAACTAATTTTATAAAATTTGAAATCAAGCAAACCATACCATTCTAGAAACCTGTGGATGTCTGATTTTGTTTAAAAATAATTCTAGATCAATGCAGTAGCCTTAAGCCATCGGAAATCAATGAAACAATAACACAAGTCAAGCTATATTACTGGTACTATCATGCCACTTCAAAAATTCATATCTCCCTCTATAGAACTCCAAATGAGGTGATCTCTATGGCAATGGAAAACTTATGGTGTCTAGTTTATGTTTGTGGGATTTCATAAGCATTAAAATTCATTTGGTCCATGTGTGACATAGATAAACAAACTGGCCAAATGAACAATACCATACCATTTCTGCATAATTTGGTTAACTTTGAAAAATTATAATAAATTCTATAGAGCTCTAAATTGAGTGCTCTTTACCTCTATGAAAAGTTCTAGATGAGACCTAATTTTTGACCAAATTTCATGGAAAAAATTATTCATTTGGTCATACTTTGGTTTAGCTCTCCATTTGGTCAAATTTGAAGTTTCAAATGGCATCTCAAGGCACCAAATGATCTTCTTGACTTTCCACAACCACTTGGGCAAGTTTAAAGCATAAATGACATATATAAAAGCATGCCATGATCCAAATCCTCATGGAGTGTAATCTCCCCTTGCCACTTGCATATATGTACAAGAACATCATATCACATAATGGCAAAGGAGTGGTAAATTCTCACATTCTCATTCATCTAGCTTCCATATTGATACATACACTATTTATACATACATTAGAATATGCTCAAGGATTTTACATCATATATATCTCATGGTTACATATTTTGACATCAAAACACAAATAAATAAGCCATTTCTCTATCTTGTTGTCACAATCTTACTTCTCATGCTTGTTGGCTTTCATTTCTTTGCCCACTTTGCTCTCCTAAACATGGTTAGACATGTGTGGGGGAAGAGTGAGATTCAGAGAATCCCAATAGCTCTTAACCCTTTCAAACATACATAATGGATGCTAAAACACATTAAAGAATGCATGCATGATATTCAAGCAACTAATGAACATGTATAAATGATTTCCTTTAGCACATCAACTCATACATAGCTAACATAAGCTCTCAAAAGCATTGGTTTAGTATCACCCATCTTTCTTGGGCCTTTTGGATTTGCCTCACCTACTTTCATGGGACTTTTGACTTAGCCTTACTCTTCTTGAGACTTTTGGCTTTGTCTCACCCATTTCTAGGAACTTTTGGCTCATCTTCACCATTGTTAAGGGACTTTTGGCATCACCAAACCCATGCAAACCATAATGCAATCATAAATACATTTCAAGAAACATAATGGTACCATAACATGTAAATATTGGCTAAAGACATTTCTTATGACTCAAACATATATACAAGCACTCAAAGACAAGCAAACATCTGAGCTATGCTTGAGAAAAAGGTTAAAAAGCTACCTTGAAGTAAGAAATCAGCACTTTTTCCTTGGATATTCCTCCCCCTTTTCTGCCACACACTTGCAATGAGATGGAGCTTGATTCTTTTGGCCTAAATACATTAAATAGGGCACAATTATATCATGGAAGCAAGCTTTAGCATCACACACTCTTTATGGAAACTCACTTTGTTCTATGGTTACATAATGGCTTCATATAAGATCCAATGAAGCAAGTGCTAGAATTTAAGATCTTGGCTCCTTTTTCTCCCTCCATCTAGGTCTTTTAACTCCATTTAAGCCTCTTAGAATAATCACAATATGATTCCTAAGAGCCTAGACCCAAGTTGCTTCTTTAAGTCTTATTATGTAACCTATACCTACATCTCACAAACCAAGGTTTCTAAATTTTTTTCAAGCCTTCCTTTGATGTTCTCCTATCATATTTAGTCCTTTTCTACCCTTAGAAAAATTTAAAACTCTCCTTAGGCACAAGAACCATACTTGGTTGAGACTATAGAGGCTTTTTAGACCTATAGAGCTAGCTTTGTTTTTTAAAAGGAAATGGCACATGTGAGGCTTTCTAGGTATTTCAAGAACCCATATATACTTTTAGACAATTATAAATACCACTAGAAAGCTTCATACATACCAAGGTGCAAAGAAAACCC